>VDFB02353493.1:177065771-177168963 GCA_007258455.2 Sequoia sempervirens | reverse complement strand
GGCCTTGTCAGGCCTCACCCTTCTGGTCTGCTCCATTTATTCTGTTTTCCTTGACTTAGGTTGCCTTTTCGGTTCAGTTTTTCATGGATTCTTATCACTGTAGTGCATATACTCCGCCTTAGATTCGCAGCCTATGTGATTTGAATTTGACTTTCCTTAATTTGTCAAGGAGACCTCACATTTTACAACTGGATTGAAGGATATTGATTATTTATTTCCGCTCCAAAACCTAAGTATAGGTCAGTTCAGTGAGTAAGCTAAATTTTGTCAATTGATATTTATGCGTTTCTGTTGGCACTTAGTTTAAATGGATGTTTATTTTATGGTGTGGATTGGTGATAAAGTTAGTTTGGAGAATTAATAAATTTATTATTTTTCTTAGAAACTTTGGGAAATATAGGTTTGTAGTATTTAGAATGAGAAGGTGAGTTCTAGGAATCAAATATGTTTAACAATATAGATTTTTGTAAGACATGAGACCATTTCATTGTCTTGTTGATATCAAGTTTATACCTTGTTTAACCCTAGGCAAGTGTAACATAGTTAACTTCTATTCTTTCATCTTGAATTTACTTATTCATCATTGTGGATTTAGAATATTAGGTTTGATCATTTGTGCCTTGTGAATTAATAGATGTTTTCTATAGGTAATTCGATAAATTCCATAGAGAAGAAAGGAATAGCGTTATTCATATTTAGATAATTGCAAAAGAATGGCTTAGAGGAACTCTAGAATGTTATTTAATAAAGGAATTAAATTGGAATTATTCATTGGATGGGTATTATGAAAAGAATATTTAAATATGTGCCTAAATGTAAATCACGGGTGATTTGGAAAATAGTTAATTAGGGAATATTGAGTTATTGCTCCTAGATAATTAAGTTGTATAGGACAACATAGTTTGAAGATAAAATTTTCTTAAAATTATTTCTTCTTTGTTTTCTTTGGTAAGCCTTTATAGATTAAATTTATACCTCGAAGGATAGTCCCCTTTTATTAATAGAAAATATATATTCTTCTCGTATAGTAGTTAGTGTTTAGGTAATTACTTTTAAATAAAAAGAAATTATGTTGATATGTTGAAATTTAAAAGTAAAATATTAAAACATTTTATTTATCCAAGATAAATTTAAGTAAATTGGCCTCGTATGGTGTTTGGTATTGTTTTGTAAATATGTGTGTTTATTAAGTTGGAGGATAGTCCTCGGGTTATGTCATGATAAGGAAAGAATATGTTTAAATAGTTTTCTTTAATTATTTTATATAATTTTATAACAAGTGTAAAAAAAATTAAATGTAATTGATTAATTATTATTCTTTCTATATATATATATATATATATATATATATAGGTTTGTATGACAATAGTTTTGGATGATTGTTTTTGAGTTGGGACACATGTATTGTTTTGTTCATTAGACTTTTTGGAAGTTAAATAAGGGAAGCATATTTTCTCTTGAATGAGAGCTTGTGTAGTTAAAGTTTAGAAAATAATATTGAGGTAGATCTTTAAATAAATGATTGTATTTGATAATGAATTGGAAATGTTGAATTTGTGAGAGGAAGTAATTTGCGCTTATGGTTAGTTGATTATGTAGATAATAATTTGGGAAACTAATTAACTATAATTATATAATGAAGGGTTTATTTAAGAAGTTAATCGGATGATCCTTTTTAAAGGTGGGTTTTGTTTATAATCATGTGGCAAATGATTTGTTATTATATGGTTGATTTCATGATTATGTTGGTTACTTGAGTGCTTGCTTTAATTAGTTAGGTTAATGATTATGTGAGTGTTCTTTGAACTCTATTACTTTGATTATGTTAGTGGGATTTAAGTATGATAGTTCCAAATTAATGTGTTTTTTCCTCTTGAGTTAATTTTGATTAGAGGGGATTTTATATGTTGGAATTTTGTGTGGGAACCCGTGATTTGTTTTGATTTACCCTCGTTAGTGATTTCTTGGGTAGTCATTCTTTTTAGACTTCCAGAGGTGAGGAAATAAAATGTTGCTTTATAATTGTTTCTTCTTTTTGGGTCCTTGTGAATGGTTGCTCTTATGTTCAAGTTGATTTTGGTGGGTTTAGCCTTGCACTTGAAAGTGGTTTTCTTTACTATGAAGTTCTAGTGTGAGATGGTGCATGTCTCACTTGGTATAGTTGTTTTGTTTGGTTTTGGTATCTTGTGCAAGTTGGCTTGCCTATTTGTGATTTTGATATTTTTTTGCTAGTAAGGGAAGTGGCTCCTAATGAGGGTATGATGCCTAACGTGGCTAGTCCAGGGTAACTCATTAAGAGTTTAATCAAGTGATAATCTAAAATTAATTAGGGGGGTTTGGTTAATATCACACATTAACTCAGATAATGTAGCCTCACTTATGGCTCAAGTTCTCATTCAGGATTGGGATGAGTGAGAAGGCCTGGAATGACAAAATCAACTGCCTTACCCTCTGCCTAGTAATCTTGCAAGGTATGTGGATCTTGCATATCGTGTATAGGGGTTCGATGACCGGTAGAGGTGGCCAGGGTAACCTAGGATGGGGATCCAGTAGCCTAGGAAGGTTCTGCCAGGGTAACCCATAACAACCTATGTGATGACGCTCCTCCCTTTAGCAACCTTGTGTGTTTGTTGTTTCCCTTTGTTGTTCTTGAGCCTCTGGAAACAAATGTTGTCTTGTGTTTGTTGTTGCTCTTGTTGTGATGTTTTGTTAGTCTTGTTCACTTGACTATTTCCCTTGGTTGTGGTTACTTCTTGTCATCTCCTAGCACAGGGGGTGGGCCTTAGGGTCCACATGGTTGGGTGGAACATACTATGCACCCCATTGGGTCCCCAGCTGAAGGTCGAGTTGTGCTGAGTTGTACCAGTTGCAGTGACTCCAGAGATGTGCTAGAGTTGGATCCAGACTTGATGCTTTGTACTCATTCTTCTTTTTTTTGTATTATGCCATGCTATTGCACTATTCTCATTCATATTGAGAAGTACCATTGTATTAATGTAATCCTTGAATGATTTATCTACATGTTATAAATGTATTGTCCATGTTCATGATATTATCTTATGGTTATCGATGGATGCTTATCTTTTATGTAATGTATGTTTCAATCCTTGTATTATTATGTGTTTATTGTTTCATCGTATGTGGTCCTTAATGGTGTTGTATCTGAGAAAATATTTATATTTAAATTCATAGATGTGATGGGTAGTTTTTATTTATATAACATTATGGATGTATGTTCGTTGATAATTAATTCTATAAATATTGGTTAAGTGGAATACTCGTAACTGTTAATCGTCATTATGGGAGCTGTGTTATGTTAGAGATATTCAAAGTGTAATGCACTCATGTAACCTCAAGGGACTTAGTTATATGTTGTTATGCATGGTTTATTACTAGTGATATATGTAATGTACGCTTCATATTAGTTTACCTTAAAAAAAGATTGTCATCGATGTAGTTATAATAGTGTCCTTTGGGGTTTGTGTGGAGGGGCGTTACACACCGCTCCTCTAAAAGGCCACCCTTAGTCAACCCATGGAGGAGGAGAGGGTGAGGGCCGCAACAAAGAGGAGTCTAAGAATGGGGATGAAAATCCTTGGCATAGCCACTTCACTGTCATCCCTATGAAGGCGACCAACCCGGAGAGGAAGTGGGAGAGGGAGACACGCGAGCCACACTATAAGGGGCATTACCCTAGTGGTCTAGAAACTCCCAAAGGTGAGTAACTTCAAACACAATTTTTTTTGCACTTGAAACTGCAAAAGAACATTAAAGAAAATAATGGCTTTAGAATATAAAGAAACAAATTTATCAATTTGGTTGTGAGAAAAAATGTAGGGATTTTTATCTTTCCAAATATTGAAGAGGATTTCCACCCTAAAAGTGTACCAAATCTTGGTACACTTAGTGGGGAGACTGAGAGAGTACCTCAGCAAAACCATATGCCAAGAGAAAGGCTCCAAGTGAAATGATCAAAAGAAATCATGAATCCAATTCGACAGCTACTAAGCTTTGGTGCAAAACTAGAAGATATGCTTAACCGACTCAGCCTGCCCAAAAAAAGGGAAATGAGGGTCCTAGACCCCAAATGAGAAAGCCAAGACACCACTAGTAAGACTTGGAAAAAAATACACCAAGAAAAGTGGGCGAGCTTGGGCTCAATAATGGTAGACCACATAGCAAAAAATATTTTTCACTAAATAGACTTTGAGGATTGGAGGTGCCATTAATGTTTCAAGTTGCCAATCTTCATAAAATGAGGTGATAGCCATTGATAGCCAATTTGAGGCTTGTAATTTCTGAGCGAGGTGTCTGGAAACCATTTCTAGTGTTTGCACCAAGGCTTAGTGGAGCGGATGCTCACTTTATGAAGCATATCAGCCGAAATGACATTTACCAGACCATCAAAGGTTTCATGATCATGGTTCTACAAGCCAATGTGGGTACAAAAAGCTTCCCAAGGAAAAATGCTCATGGTGGGTCTATGGAATAAATCTTGAAGGGTTTGAATACCCTTCTTGTGGAATTTTAGGGCTTTAAGCCAAGGCAGCTTGGTCGATGTTCAAACTGCATTGGCTAATTGAATGAGAGCCCATCACAAAATGTAGTCACAATCTAATGGAGCTAAGGCTTGACAGCCTCCTAGGCTCGCCAAATACTTTTGGCAACAAAAGTACCCATAATCTAAATGGGCTCCCTCATAATAAGAAGGGTTTGAAAGCTAATTCCCTTGTTTTAGACAATTTGTTCTTTCCAATGCTCTCAAATAGTTATTCATATCCATTGTTCAATATATTTTATGTTAGGTTCATTATCACAAATGGTTTTATTAGTTTCATCCCAAACTTTAGTAGATAATACTTATCTCTAACATCCTTCCCTAGAAACTACTATTTAAAAGTAGATTTTTTTAAATATTATTTTAATTAGGGAAATTCCCTTTGAATTCCATCTCAATTCTAGAGATGGAATATATTAATATTTATAAGTACAGTTAATAGCAATTAGTTATAGTAACAAATTTTGACTAATCACTTAATTAAATTATACACAATGAAAATAAAAAATAGAAATGTATAAAGAAACTCAAAAGCATAAAATAAATGAAATCAAACTCAAAGAACCTAATCTATGAAATCCTCTGCAAACATCCATAAATGAATTCATATGTTGTTATTCTCTAGGAATTTGGATGAAATCTCAACATACATTAATAAAAGAATGAGTGACGGATTTGATAGAATGGACTTACTCGATTGATGATTGATTATGGAGAGATTTCGATAGAATGTGATTACTTAAACATGATTAGATGATCCAAATGATGAAGATGGGGTTTTATTTATAGAATTTTGAAAATAAGATAATGAAAATCACCTGAGTTAGTAGGAGAATCAATGGATTTAACTCAACTACAAAGGGAAAATTGCCATTTTTGAGTCATGAGGGGATAATATAGAATTTCCTAATTAAAATTATGAATAAATGTGCACAAACCTTCATTTTATAGACCAAGTTGACTAAGAGAAGAGGAATAAGTTTCTAAATGAAAGCATAGTTAACTTGAAGCATTGGATACAAATTTTTTAAGATTCCTAATCAGATACTAAGCTAACTAATTAATGATGGAAGAAATAGATGTCTAAAAAGATGGAAATGGAAATACTAAGTGAGTAGTTAGCTCATATTTAATTAAATGGATAAAGGATAATTAGAAAATAAAAATTATTATTAATTAATAAATGATAATTACAGTGAGCCAATAGTGGCATGGTGTGATGGTTAAGTTGTGTTGTTATTCTTTCCATCAAGGTTCAAATTCCATTGGGGTGTAATTGTTGAGAATTTATATTGGCGATGAGGTCCCCCATTTTTAACCTCAGCGGTTCATAGCTCTGGGTTGAAATCATTTACGCATCTTTAAAAAATGATAATTACGGTGAAATTATTAGTAATATATGATGTTTGGATATGTTAATATAAATTATTAGGAAAATACTTAATAAAGTATTTTTTAGTGTCTACACAAATTATTCTTAATTTTTATGTGCAAATTTGGAAAATAAATTTCAACACTAATAATTAAAAATTAAGTTATCTAGATACAATATTTGAAAATCAATAATCTTGATTTTAACATTAATCATTTTATTAGTTTAATCATTGCTTTCTATGAATTTGAATTTGCATTTTGTTTGCACTATGGTACAAATATTACGTTAGAGTGTAAATAACAATGAGCACAATTATTTTGACATATGTTTGAAGGAATTGGAATATACACATTTAAAGAATCAATATTGGCCTCATTGGAGTATATGATGCAAGATATAATTATCGTCTGAAGTAAAATAACTTTCCAATTGAAAACAGCATAGCTTGTAAAAAATGAACAAATTTTATTTTCAAATACTATTCATTTTATTTTTTTTTGTAAGTGATGGAAACAATTGATTGAGTGGTTGTCCCTTTAGAATGTTACGTTTGATTTTTTTATAATAAATGTCTTTACCTAAATATTGAGATTTATATGCTTTGCATTTTATATGGTGAAACAATGAATAAATACAATTGTTAGATGTTGAGATAAGTAAAGGTTGCAAGTTTTTCAATGCTATATTGAGTTGCATCATGAATGGATATTTTGAATTGTGATTGGTTCCTTTTTATGATGTTCTTGGATTTTATTTCTTCTAGTGTGAAGCTATTGTTGGATCTAATAAACAAAGATATTTTTGTGCAATAAATATAAGCACTGTAACTATAATAATTTTAGAAGGAAAATATATAAGAATAAGTGCATTACAAATAGAAGAAAGAAAATGAATATAAACATGTGAGAGTGTTCATCATTGAATCATCATAAGAGCTATCTAGTTTTAATTATGTATTAATTGATTACAATTATAACTATAGTGTTGATTGCATATTCTTCTATATTTGAGAAATAAACTGATTATTGTATTTAGTATGAAATTAGACTTTGAGCATATTATATGTATGGTTTCTATAGTGGTAGAGTTATTGATCTATAAAGTACAATCAAAGTTTTATTTTGACATATCTAGTTATTTGAGAAATTTCAAAGTTTTCAATGCACATTCCATTCATAGGTTGAATATTTGGTCTATTAATTTCAACAAACACAAACGGAATGGTAAGTGTAACTGTCAATTATTATTTATCATTAGCTAAACATACATACAATATCTTTTTAGCATTTTTTTTGCTTGCTCAGTGATGTTTCATAAATAAGAACAATATCTCCATGAAATGCACTTCTTTAATGGTTGATAAGGTACTCAATTTCAAATTTTACATGTAGTCATTTTTACTTTATGATTATACAATATGTATGTAGAAAGGTTATTTTATAACATGTATCTATTTATTATATTCTTTTCTTAGAAAAATTTACATGTTGTCATTTTTACTTTATGATTATATAATATGTATGTAGAAAGGTTATTTTATACATGCCTTCTAATGTCATATTTTAATTCTTTATTTTTTACACTTAATTGAATTGTCAAAAAGAATGAATAGATAACTTTTTAATATGATCATTTTTACAATGGATCAAGTTATATTAAGTTTTTTCCAAGGTATTAAATTACTTGATTTTATTGCCAAAACATGGTGGAATCAGCTAGAAATATAGAAAATTAAATATAAAAAACTAAGGTAGCATTGTAGTTTTTCATGTGTAATTTGAGAATTTGAGTCACAACACACTAGTATTTTTATTAATAAATATAAATTAATTGCATCATGGTCATTCCAATAATGATTGATATAGGATATTTAATATCAAACATGCTATATGTTTGACCACAAATGGTCAATATGTCCTTTCATAGGTCTTTATGTACTATGTAGTAAGAAGTGTATGGTGCAACTATTCATACAACTTTCAAATATGAGCTATCTTTTATTTATTTTTTGTTATTATGTCTAGATTAAAATCTCATATGAAAATGTAGATTCATAAATTGTCACCCCTAATAGTTTTACACTCCCTTGACATGCTATTTTTTCTAAAACATTAATTAAAATAATAATTGATTCATTTTGGGGCTAGATCATAAAAGTAGATTAAATTCCTTGTCATCCCAATAAATTCAAGGAAAAATCACCTAGTCAAGGGTGGGAGCACCCCTATTCTTAAGGGTGTCTTGATTCAAATTCAAATTTTGGTTTCAGTATTAGGTGGTTTGAAAAGAACCTAGGTCATCCCATATTCAAAAATAAAAATTGAAATGGATATATAAACAAGTTATATTTGTATTTGAACATTAGAAAGAAATAAAGCAATTGTGAAGAACGAGCTATTATGATCAAATTATGAAGATGTATTTAGTTATCCTCGACATGTTATCTACAATAATCTATTGTGTTTTTTGAACTAACCTTTTGCAGGTCTATCAACCAATCAAGGCATCCATCAATCAATATTTTTGGAAACCTATGGTGTGGAATCTCTTCATCAAGGTCTCACACCAAAAGTAATCTTGTCAATTACCATTTATTATTTCAGTCAGTTATTGTCCATTTGGTCTCAGCTCGACCTAGGGCATGCCCTCTCAATCATCATCATTTGCTATACATGGAGGTAGAAATATTAAAATGAGGTTTGAATAAAGAAATCCTTTATACAGCATAACCCTTCCCCATCTTTTTATTTGTTCAAGATAGGTCTAGAAGTTCTATCAGGAAACAACTATAGGAAACACATAACAAATGTTAACTTGCCTTTTAGAGTTTTCAAATCTCCAAAATGAAGCATCATAGGTCTAGGGTGCCCATGCCCTTGTCCACCTAGTTCAAGCTCAAATTTCAGTCATAGGATTCTGTTTGTATCTCCCTCTTAGATCTATAATTATTTCAATATTTTTTATTTTTGTTTATGTGATAAATTACATTTTTACATTTAGGGTTTATGTCAAATAGGCTTGCTAAAATACATCAAATTTATGATCTTTCCATCACAAAATAACCAAAACCCTAGGATATTGTCTCTCCATTGTGATAGCAAAGCCATTCATCAACCTTAGTTGTTTTTTTTGTTCAAATGTGGAGTCAAGTGAAAACAAGTTAATACTAGTTGTATCTAGGATCACTTTTCTTATTTTACATTATAGCTAACCTAACATATCCTACAGTTGGAATTTTTTGAATTTTGTAGCATAAATTCTAAAAATTGATTCAAAACCAAGGCTATTTGGATTTGATTCCTGTTTCAAAAGGTTGTTATAAAAAATTTCTAATTTTTCTAGGCATTACTAGTTTGATTTTGGGGATATACAAAAAAGTTTTCTTTACAAATTTTTTTTTCATAATTAATGTCTTGTTAAACTTTGTTAGGAAATTTCAAGATTTTTTCTTAAAAGCATGTAAACATGAGTTTTTCTCTTATATTTTATTATTTTTCATTGACCCTCTCCCAATATATCTCCTAATTATGAGGATATCTTGGTGCAAGAGGATGTAATCATTGATACTCGTGTTTGTCCCTTTCCCAATATCTTTCCTACTTATGATATCATGGTGCAAGTGGATGCAATCATTGAGACTCATGTTTGTCCCTCTCCTAATATCTCTCCTACTTGGGAAGATATAGTGGTACAACAGGATGTCATTATTGATATATGCCCTGAAAATGATAGTAATGTGGCTTGAATAGATATGATTCAAAATTGATATTAGATCTCCCATCAATAGAAGATTGTCAATAAGTAGTTAACTCAATTCTCAAAAACAAAAAAAAAGTAGTTAACTCAATTCTTATAATACAAAAAAAAGTAGTTAACTCAATTGAAATTGTAAGCCCACAATTGATTCTTGAACCTCCTCTCATTATTAGACCTCGTTTAATTCAACCTAAACCTCCTCTTATCATAGAACCTCTTAAAAACCAATCTAAACCTCTTGGCCATATCTTAGACTTTGTAAAGAAAGTCACTTATAATAGTCACCCATACCAAAATGTGTTGCAACAACCAATTTATCATGCAGTTGCTCACATATGTAACACTAGAAGTAACAAACAACCAAATAAAATACCAACTTCCATTCCATTTCCTTAACCATATCTTCCCCTTGCACCTCATCTTCCTCAACATAGTGGTAAAGAGTATGATCTTGTTGAGGAGCTTCGTATTACTCCAGCCAAGATCTATTGTGACTTAATTCAATCTTCACCTTCATATCACATGATGCTTGTGACTTAATTCAATCTTCACCTACATATCACATGATGCTCCAAGAGGCTTTGCTAAAGATTGATATCTCACCTTCTATAAAAAATGATGTAGTAACCTTATTTGATTGTATGCAAGAAACAATGTTGGATATTACATTCCCTCAACATAAAATACCTCATAGGTAAAGATGGTGTTGAGCGTAGGAGGGAAAGGTAGTAGCCATGGAGTTTTGAATTCTTCAACGGGAGATGGCGATGGTGGGTCTGAAGATGATGATGGAGATGAAGATGTTGCTCCTTCTGCAGTTTTTTGCCCTGCTCCTGTTGTTCCTGGGCGCTCTGGGTGGCTTTTCAGTGGCATGGTTCGCCATGCTTTCGTTCCTGTGCCTCCCTCTGGTGTTTTTTCGACCCTTGGAGCCTTTTGCGTCCTGTGGAGGATGTTTCTCAGCCCTGGTTGAGAGTGGTCTGCTTTGTTGACGATTTCTTCTTGCTGCTCTCGTTTCATGGGTGATCCTAGTGTCTTGTTGCATTTGTGGGTTTCAAGAACGTGGATGTCGGGCGGGTGCTACATTTTGAGTTAAGCTGAGGGTGAAGGTGGGGATGGTGAGGACGATGAATCAATTGAAGATGGTTGGTTTTTTGAGCTGTTTTCTTTCCTTGTGCTTGGCGTTGTCGAGTTTGGTGCTGTGCTAGGAGGGTGCGGGTCTTTTAGCCTTTCTACTTCGGTGGAGTTTGTGTTTTTTGCGGGTGCTCAAAAGAACTTTCTCCTCTTTGCGTCTCTTTGCCTTGGCTCTGTCCTTCTTGTTCCTGCCTGGTGCTTGCTTTCGAGAGGGGTCGTCTGTGCTTCTCCGGAGGTTGGGTCATTTTTTGTGATGTTATCCTGCTTTGCCTGCACGGGTTTGTGCTCTAGTGTGTTCTGGGCGGTCTCTGCCAGTCTCTGGCTTTGGCGGGCTCCTTCTGTGTGCTTGGGGAAAGTTCTTTTTTGGGGGGGAGTTTGTTGCTTCCCGTGTGCTGCCTTGCTCTTCCTTTGTCGTGGTTGGCTTTTTCCTGCGTTCTCTCTGCGGCTTTCTGTGGCTATCACTATGTGGTGAGATTTTTGTTGCTGTTGTGCCAAGTGCTCCCCTATTGGTGTTTCCGGCCCCTAACTGGCGCTTGTACTGGTTGGTGGATTATTTGAATCTGTGGAAGATCTGATTCTTCTTTCGTGTTCTTGATTGCTTCCTGGAGTCTTACGTCTGCTTGAGGCTTCTGTTGTTCCCTTGATTGGTGTTGCTGTTTGGGTCCTGTCTTTGGCGTGTCTCTTGACCTTTCTTGTTGTTGGCGAGGGTGGCCCTGTTCTGAGCCTTCAAGTTTCTTCTGTGGCTAATTTTAGTCCCTTATGCTTAGTTGCTCTGCAACCTTTCCTTGAGGGCGATGGTTTGTGTAATGCCCTTCGTTTCGGTCATCGATGAAATTCATGTAAGATGTTTTATTTGTAACTTATTAGGTTATATGGGTTTGTTTAAATCAAGTGAATAAAATAAAATTGGAAATTAAAATAATAATTATTTAAATTAATTCTATGAAATATAAATATTATGGTTGGTAATAAATGATCAAAATTAAATCCTTAGTTAAAAAGTAAATGTTTATTATTATAAATAGATTAAATATTTTGTTATCAAATAATTAGATTGAAAATTGCATTACTTTATATTATATTTTAATAATTTACTTTCTTGTAAAGATAATTTACCTTCTTTAATTGATTATGGTGATAAGATTTGTGGTTTGAAGTGGAAAAAGCTAGGAAAAGATGGGGAAAATTAAAAGCGTGTGCATGCACGGCTTGAAGCGGGGATTAGAAAGGGGAAACTTGCCTTATTTGGATAACATTGCCTATTTTTGTTTGCAAAAAAGAAATCGAAATCTCTGGCTCTTTATCTTGTTTTAATATGGATTAATTTTGCAAGAAATTTTAGGGGGTTTTTATTTTTAGAAGATGGCATTCGATGGGGATTAACCGGGGGATGGTGATCAAGTTCAAAGAGAGGTAGATGGCGTGAGTAGATCTAGGTTAGCTTAGAAGAGAAACAAGGATCTAGACAGGAGCAACATACTTGTTAGCAAGGTTGCCACTACTTTCTCTTGGAATCGGACAGAGACAGGTATTTCCCATCATCTTCAAATGTGAGTTATTATTATTACTACGTGTGCTGTTGCATGTGGATTCCTGCCTATATCTCTTTCTTTATACATGACTACCAAGGCACTCACGATATATATATGTATGGTTTGGTTTCCTCTTATTCTCCTTTAAATCTCCTTTCGTGAATTTGCTCAGTGTATATTCTGCATCCCTGTCTTTGCGCAGTATGAGTATGATGACACTTAATCTCTGCATATTGTAGACGCCTTCCCTAGATTGTGTGACGTTATTATGAAGAAAAGTAGTTGAATGCTCTTCATTCTTGCATACCGATTTATTATGATGTCTATATCGGTTTTATGTCTAATTAAGACTGTAAAGCGGTTATATTATGTCCAAACTCTGTGTTGTCATGGTGTTTGCCCAATCCTATAGTCTCCTCTTACACAATCTATGTAGGCTATAATGGGTTTTGAAGATATCGATCCCTTGAAGTACTCTAGCTCGGTAGATGAGCATAGGCATGCGCATCTTTTTGGTATCGCACTTTTATTAGTGGGGGTTTTATTTGTTCTCAATAGTAGTGGTCTGTTCGAGCCTGTGGAAGGCTTAGGTTCGGTGGTTGATAAAGGAATTGGCTGCTTTGCTTCGGCGTCGGCGCATGTATAGGAGCAAGCGTTATACGTTATGTCATTTCTCCAAGATCTATGTTGTCCTCTGGCTGTGCATATGGTTGTAGAGCTTCATCCATTTCTTTGTATTCATTCAGGTGAATCCGTTTAGTCTTTGCATGTGTTTGGGCTTTCTTTTGTTTGATGGTGTCTAGCATAGAAATCGGTAATCTCCGTTTTTAGCTATTTTTATTATTGATTCTAGTCTTGGGTGGTAGTTTCCATCTGATCCTCACATCTCCCTATCTCTTTTAAGGAGGGTACCTCGTCACTTTTGTAACACACATGTAATTATTTCAGCGAGCAAGTAGTTATGTTCTCACATTCTGCCACATTCTGTTTTATCAAGTCAATTTTTCTTATGGAGATGCTTCAGTGATGTATCCTCTCCTTGAGCGCTGCCCTGCCATGTTAGGTCTATGTATGGCATAAGAGGATAGCGAACTTCTTTCCTAGCGATAAGTGTGAGTCTTGAATTTGCAAATACCCTGCTGTCTACATTTGCCAAACAAATTTCTTCAAGGCTGCATTGATCTCGCGTGTACAAATGTGATCTGTCTCCTATACAAAAGCATGCACCATTTTATGGCATCCAATCCAGCTGCATCAAAGGATCTTTTAAATTCCTTTAACTTTCATCAATCTTTTTGTTACTTTGAGCTGCGCACCATCCTCTCTACTCTGGGTGCTTATTTGTGCCCTTGGGGAGTTCGCTATCTTTATCTTACACCTTAAGGCTGCCATTTGTTTGCTTGTAAATCTCTCAGCCTTTAGTCTAAATTGGTTGTGTGTTGTATGTCTAATAAGCAATAGAACTTTCCTTAGTTAAATTCGATTAGGCTGGAATTTTTTTGGCAACAAATATATATACATAGTTCAATGCATAAGAGTGGTCATTTCACACTCTAGAACTGGGCTTGTTAAGGGGTGGTTAGGTTGAATAGAATCACTGCCTTCAAGTAGATTTATGAGATTAGACGTGATTGCAATTATAAGTGGAATGGGAAGTAGGGTAATAGTATTAAAAGAGATTAAAGTATTTACATGATTAGGAGTATAGAAAGTTGAAATTAATTGGGTTTAGTATAAATAAAAGATACGTATTAATGGAAATAAAATTATCATCGTTTAAAATGAATATTTAGATAACTTGGGTTGATTTCAATATTAAACTTACCTTGTCACCTATGATATTTATAGTAATTATTTAGGATTTTGCAATGGATGTTTTGTAAATTCATTAAGTGATCCCTTGCTTCCATTATGGATTTGTGTTATTTATGTAAAGTAACGTTCTGATCTTTGTGAAATTTGCTTCCATATAACCCTTATAGCATTATGGTATAATGAGATTTTCATACTAGGGTATTGGGATGATTGCTATGTTTTTTATTTACGTTGATCTCTTATGTTGACCTCCCTTGGTTATTTTATGAGGGATGTGTAGTGGAGAGTTTTGAGCTTTCTTCGTGGTGGTTTTGTATTCTTCCTCTGTTGCTTGTGAAGGTGTTGCTTGGGGTTGTTTTCTCATTGGGGGCTACTTCTGCTCCTGTTATGGCCTTCTATTGGTTAAAGATTCTTCTTTGGTTCTTTTTTATGGCTCGTGGAAGTTTGCTTTCTCATATTAGGGACAATGTCCTTCCTTTTGCTTCCCTCTTGGACTAGCTGTTCAAAATGCCATGGGGTGAGGTGTTAACTTTTTCTACGGGTTCTTGTTGGTTTCTACAGTGGTCTCCTATGGAGGGGGAGACTGCTCCTTTAAAGGTGGAGCCCTCTCCTTTTGAGGTGGAGTTAGTTGCTATAGTAGCAGTAGGAAGCTCATTTTCCTTCTGTTGGCTCTTATTAAGGTGGTGGTCATGTGTGAAGGAGTTGGGTGGCTCTCATGATCTTGGTTGTCACTTCATACTCTCTTTTGGAGGGGAGCCTACTCCTATTGAGGTGGAATCTGAGTTGGTGTTTTGGACAGGGTTGTGTTGTTGGAGGTCATTGGTTCTTTAGAATCTTGTTGGGCTCTTTCATTCACCTATGGTGAATGAGAGTTTTGTAGTGCACGACTTGCTAATTTTTAGGGGTTGGTGTATCAAAAGTGTTGTTGTTTGGGTGGTTCCTCTTTCCATTTTTATTGTTTCCTATAGAGGGGGAGTGGCTAGTTGGTTGATGGGGGCTCTCTGCTCCTTTTGTGCTTTTGTTGCTCTAGGCTTAGATTTGGATGCTCAAAAGATGACATTTGAGGCCCTCTTTGAAGGACTATTGGTTCCTCTTGTGACAAGAGTGCAGACTATTCTCAAGAGTGTTGTGGACTCCCTTGTTGCAAGGATCTCCTTCATGGGTCAACTTTCAAAGTGTACCCTTTTTAAGCACAAGGCTTGCTGTTGGTTGGTTTTTTTGAAGAATATGCATGGTCTCAAACTTTCAAAGAAAGCTTATCTTCTGGCGGATGGGAGTGGGTTGTTCTTGCCCACTCTTGGAATAGGAGGAAGTTGGTCTCTCAATTTGGTGATCAAGGGGATTTTTTAGCTAATGCCAATGATTGGCATTGTTCTTGTGTTGTTTATTGATATGGCTTCTCTACTCTTTTTATCGTTTGGTTTTTATATTCCAGACTACTATTCCCTAATAGCTCTGCTTTGGTTTCAAACTTGGTGGTATATAGTGGACTTGATAAATAGTCTTTGTGATTTAAAGAACCATTGTAGTAATCTCTTGTTTTTGATTGGGTACAGTGGTTCCATGGCTATAGTTCTATTTTTTGGTCTGTGTGCCTCCCTAGATATGTTGTTTCTTGTTGCTGGTTGGTGGTGTTGTTTTACCCACCCTGTTTTCCTTTTAGTTTTGGTTGTACCACGGGATCAAGGCCCTACCCCTACTTACCTAATGAAAAACATAAAATACCTCCCCCTGAGGTCCAAAACCAAAATGAGACCTTAATGATATTTGTTGCCATTAATAAAACAGGGTTTTATGTACTCTTATTGATAATGGATTAGGTTTTAGGGTAAAAGCACAAACTTGTATCACACTTCCAACCAACTAAATAGTTACGAGTGAAATGGTTTCACCGTAAGTAGTTTTGGGTGAAACAGTTTTTCCTAAAACTACTTGGCCTTTACATGGCACATATAGTTTTGTGAGAAACACTTTTTCTCTAAATTATACAATATCTTTTTCCCTTTTATAGTTTTCACATGAACCTCAATTTATATATAATTTTTTGGCTAAAACATTTTCAGTTGGAATTATTTTGATTGAAAATATTTCAGTTGAAACCATCTATTTGGCTTCCTTGTTGGCAACCACTTCATCATTTTTCATAATTTTTTGAAATTTTCCACTTGAACAGGATATTTCTTTAAAGAGAATGAAGTTTTTCAATAATTAAAACTTACTCTTTTGTAGAGTTTGGAGTCAAGAATCCATATATATATAGATAGAGAGAGAGAGAGAGAGATATTTAATATGTTTTTTTAAATAATGCAAGTAGGTTGTTATGATAAAAAGTGAGACTGATTAAAATAGTAATAAAAAATATTAAAACATATTAAAATAATAATAATATATATAATATATATAATGAGAGTTTTAATATGTGTTTTTAAATAATGTAAATAGGATTTTATGATAAAAAGTGAGGCTAATTAAAATAATAATAAAAAAATACTAAAACATATTAAAATATTTTTAAAAAATATATGGTGCACTAGAGGAGAGACTCTTCTCCAAAAGGGTATACTTTATTTTTTGAAAATGATGAAAGAAAAAGATGAAAGTTGGTGTTAAGTGAAAACTACCACATTGTGGTAATATTGGCTATAAAATATTATTACAAGGAAAATATGTATTGTTTTTTTCTTTTCCATGCACTATACATTGAATTTATCTATTTGGAAAAAAAAGGGAAAAATAAAATTATTTTCTCTTTTTTTTTGCGACGTTGACTCAATATCACTTTTTTCTAAAATTTTTAGCAATTCAAAATCTCTTCTTAGATTTATAAATAAAATGAAAGAACTTTTTAAAGAATTTGAAAAATTACAAGCATAAGCTTCATCGAGATTTATACATTTTATTACTTTACATAATTTTAAAATTCAAAACATAAAGGCCACTTATATGCAATCGAAGTTGAAAAAAGTTGTTTGTGTTGGTCGATTCCTTTATAAAAGTGTGAAGTAGGTTTGTACTGTTACCCCTTGATGTTTTTAGCATTTATCTTATAGATAATCTTTGTGTAGATAAGAATCCCATAAAACCTAATAATCTATCTATTCATGGTTTCAATAGTGTTTGTAGGTAACCACTAGGTACAATCACATTACCCATTAAGGTAGGGCCTATGACTTTACCTACCCTTATCCATGTCATGTTAGATACTCATAATACACTTCTTGGTATACTATGGGTTCATTCCATGAAGGGATTCACATATACTCTTCATCACAAGATGAAATATGAATACAATAACAAGATATATATGGTTAAAGTGGATACAAAATGTTTTAATTTACAAGTTGAAGCTAAACATAACATTTCTAACTCTCTTAGTACCTTGATTCCATCATCAAAAGTGAAACCATAACCCTCCAATGATAATGATTCTGCAAATGCACTCTTGGATGATGATTGATATTTGTTATATTTTACAACTACTAAATTAGTAGGGAGTTTAAAATCTTACCATCAAAGCCCAACAAGTTGAAGGGTGACTACAAGATCATGGGGGGATAAACAGTGGTGATGTATAAAAATGCAACTTGAGGAAGGAAAAATCATGGAAATCGCATGTGACATTTTACTTGCGTTGGTATAAAGTACAATTGCTATGGTAAACACCAAAGAAAAATGGATATTCGTTATTAGTGGATATCCACTTATAAAAAAGTTCAAATATCCAGTACAAAATAGATATCTGATATTAAATACCAAAGATGTCTAATCTTTTAAAGAGTAGATATCTATTATAATTATTATTCTATAATAATTAGTATATATAATAATTATTATAAAATATATTATTTTTATAATGATTATATATTATATAATATATATAATAATATATTATTATATATTAATATTATCATAAATATTAATATATAATATATATCACTATCATAAATTTATAGTATTGTATATTAATATATATATTTTTTATGCAACAGGGGTGTCCTTGCAACTTAGCCCAGCGGCCCAACAGCCCATACCCTAGGTACCTGAGGCAAGCTGGGGTGAGACTAGCCCCTTGCAGGTGGACACCATAGCCTAGATACAGGTCCACCAGTCAACCACAAGAGCAGGGGATTGAACCTGAGACCTATGGGGAGCAAACCCATGGCCCAAGCCAACTCTGCTACTCGGGCGGGCTTTATTATCTAGCCTCAAGGAGGTTAGGGGAAAATTCCATTCCTATACCCTGGGTCAGTAGATCAGGAACTGACACACAATATAACTAACCCTTTCCTTTTCCCACTACAAAGTGGAGTCAAACCTATGACCTCAAGGAATGCAAACCCCAAGCCCCAACAAACTCTGTTACAAGTGGCAGCTATTATATATTAATATTAATATAATAATATTATATTAATATAATAATAATATATTAATATATAATAATAATAATATATAATAATATTAATATCATATATTAATCTATTATTTAAATATGAAAAATACTCTGATGGCGACATCGCACTCTGCTAGTCGAGCTAGGGCATCCATGCCCTAGCTCGCTCTCTCTATTTGCTTGCTGGTGCGATGAGGGGGGGATCTTTCTGATTTCAGGGTAAGGATCTCGCGGCAGATTTCCATTTGTTCCTATGTTGGTTTTGCTTGGCGCACGGTGACTGGTGTGGGGCTTTTGCTGGTAGGGTTTGATCTTGCTTTTGACCGGTGAGTGGTGGTGTTCGGGAGTGGATTTGTGTGCAACCTCTTGGTGAGGCTTTGTTTGCTTGCTAGACCCACATAGGGCTGAGTCCACTCGGTGAAGGTGTGGGTGTTTGGTGTGCAACATGACTTCTCTCCTTTGGCTGCATTTTGTCCTACTTGGGTGTGGGTTTTTTTTGTTTAAAGTTGATTCTCTTAAGTTTTGGTGGGTTGTGGGTGGAGCTAGAGGATTTTTGTGTTAACCCTCCTGTGGATATCTTCTTCTATTCTCTCGACTGGGTGGCTTGCATGCCTGTGTAGGGTCTCATTCTAGGTTCATGTCTTGAGGGGAATCATTGGGGGTCAACCCCAAGATGGATTTTCGTTCAATGTTTGGCTCGAAACCCTCACTGCAAGGTTCTAAGATTTTTGAGAATAACCTTTTTTTCTCTAGAACTAGAGAAATTTGAGACGGGATCGTCAAGAGGGTCTTGGATTCAAAAGGTTAATGGACACCTAGAAAGGTGCAAAGAGAGGCTGAATGTAGTGATTTTGATGGAGATGCCAATGGAGGATATTGATTATTGCTCAAGGCATTCCCTATACTGCAAGTTCTTGGGATTGAGAATCTCGTTGCAATTTTTGGAAGCCTAGGCTGAAGGACATGGATTCCAGAGGGGGAGATGGAGATTTGGCTCCTAGCGAATAACTATTTTATGGTTACTTTTGATTACATGGCTGATCGAAATAAGATTTTTGAGGGGGGCCCTTATTTTTACAATGAGGTGGCCTTGTTTATTAAACCTTGGCATGCAGGATTCAACCTGACTGAGGAGCTTTCGAGTTGGGTTCCAGTTTGGGTTCGTTTGATGAGGCTCCTATTTGAATGTTAGCATGATGATGTTTTCCATTTACTGACCTCAATGTTGGGTAGACCTATTCGTTCCTCGTAGCAGATGCAATTCAAGAAGGTAATGACATATGCCTGATTTTGTGTGGAAATTGACTTAAGTAAACCATTGCTATATTCTATAGAAGTGTGTCCAGGAGAGTATTTGTGTGTGCAACAACTAGACTATGAGACTTTACCTTTTCAATGTTGTCTTTGCCATGAGTATGGCCACTTACAATGTAGATGTCCAAAGGCCAAGCCTCTGGAGACTCAATCTTCTCAACCTCCTTATGATCCACCTAGGGTGGATAAGGGAAATGATCCTACTCGGGGTGGTGGTGTCAAGGATGATGGCTTTATTCCTATCAGAGATCAAAACATAAATAAGGGGCAGAAAAGGAATCTAAAGGAAAGGTAGGATGATGAGACTTTTAATAGATTCAAGGTGTTGGATGATCTTAGCCAACATGAAGTGAATATGGGATTGTTAGATTTGGATCACGGGACTATGGGTACTGATCAACATGGGCCTCCTATTGAGGTAGTGCAAGTTAACCAATAGGAAGTGAGTATTGGCTTACCAAGCTTAGAGCAGGACGGGGGAGGTTCAGGGCATGAAGGGCTTAGTTTAGGGGCCCCTCTTACTCCGCAGAAGGATGGGACTATGAATTTGGAAATAGATCAATAGATGGTGGATCAAGAGGAGTCGAGTCATGTTGCCGAAGTAGTGAAGGGTAGTGAGGCTTTGTCTCAACCGTCATAGAGAATAGACACAGAGATGGGTAAGAGTAGTAAGTTGTCTCCTCATTTGGGTATTTTGCAAAGAGATCTTAAGATGGGGGGATGAAGAAAGCTTCTAAGCTTGGTTAGAAGAAAGATGTGGAAAATATTAACATGACAGGGGAGACGTTGGTGGAGTTAGTGTCATTCAAGACTCTATATTTGCATTTCTTGAGCCCCTTGAAATGATTATTCTTTCATGGAATGTAAGGGGCTTGAACACTGGCCCTAGAAAAAAAGTTATTCAGGATCTGGTTAGACATCATTCTCCTAATGTCCTTTTTTTGTAGGATCTACCAAGCTCTTTGTTGAATGTATGATGGGCTTAGTGCCTAAGCTATGGAGAAATGGTGAATTCCAATGAAATAGTGTTCAAGGGTCTTCTGGGGGGTGGCTTGCTTATGGAACCCTCAAAAGATTTTCCCCCACTGGTGGGTGTCCTTTAAGTCCTCTTTCTCCATGGTGGCTTCTTGTTTCATGATAGGGGAATTTGTTCTTTTTTCAACTGTGTATGTGCCTTTGGAGCTGTAGGGCAAGTAGCTCTTGTGGTCAAACATTCAATCTATCCATAGAATGGCTCCTTACCATCCTTGGATTCTTAGGGGTGACTTCAATGCTATTATAGAACTTGCAGAGAAGTGGGGTGGTACTATGTGGCTGCAAGCCTTAGTGTTACTATTCTAGGACAACATCTCTACTCTGAATCTTGTTGATATCAAGCTCGACAATGAGCAATTTACCTAGAACAATTAGAGGGTTGGTGACAACTGCATTGCGGAATTCTTGGATCAGTTCATGGTCTTTTGCTTTTGGGTTGGTGGCTTGTGGTCTTCTAGCTCTGAGATTTTGGATTAGAGGGATTCGAACCATTGGCCTATAAAGCTTTCTATCCTCTCTGCTAGGTTGCCTCAGACTTCCTCCTTTGAGTTATAACTTATGTGGTTGCATGATCCTGAGCTCCATGGCCATGTTGCTCAGTGGTGGTGGGATGGTAGACCTTCCTATGGTATGGCTATGTATGTCTTTGCTAAGCTTCTTCAGTTTGTTAAATATTAGCTTAAGCATTGGAACCAACAATGCTTTGGAAATATTTTTAGTGCCAAGTCTGCTACACAAGCTGGGCTAGATGGTATTACTAGGATAATTAGGGAGAATGAGGTGGCTAAGAATCTACTATAGGAGGAATCAAGGGCCTTGAAAGCTTTGGAATAATGGGAGTTACGAGAGAAGATCTTTTGAAAGCAGAAAACTCATGTTGAGTGGCTCCAAGAGGGAGACAAGAATTCTACTTTCTTCTTCAATTCTATAAAAGTTAGGCGTCATGGTAATTCTATTCCTATTTTGGTCAATGATAGGGGAGAGACTCTTTCTTCATTTCATGATATTTTGACTGAAGCTATGCAGTACTTTACTTCCCTATTCAAAGAGGATTCACAAGGTAGTTCTATGGAGGAAGCTCAAGCCCTTTCTTGTATCCCTTCCTTGGTGTCTAGGGAAATGATTGATCATCTCATGGGATAGATCACTCTAGAGGAGTTGGAGGGGACTATGTTTCAAATGAAGAAGGGGAAAGCCCTAGGCCCTGATGGTTTCCTGATTGAATTCTTTCAAGAGTTCTAGGAGATTATCAAGATGGACTTATTGGTGGTGGTCCAAGAATCTCAAAGGAATAAGCAGATGTTAAACGCTTTGAATTCCACTTTCTTTGTGCTCATTCCCAAGTGTGATGGGGTGGATAGGCTAGGCTACTTTCGTACCATATCTCTTTGCAATGTTGTGTATAAGATTATTTCCAAGCTAATTGCTAATAGGCCAAAAAAGTGGCTACAGGTGCTCATTTTTTAGGAGAAAAGTGGTTTTGTGGAGGGTAGGCAGATTCTAGATGGTATTTTTATAGCTATTGAGAACATTCATTATATGGCCTTGGAATTCTAGAGAAAAGGCTATGTTTATCAAGCTTGATATGGCCAAGGTGTACGATAGAGTCCGTTGGTCTTTTCTCCAGAAGGTTTTGGCTACTTTTGGCTTTGGAGATGAGTGGATTCAATGGGTCATGAGTTGCATATTGACAGTATCGTTCTCCATTTTAATTAATGGGAAGCACTCTGATCTTTTCGGTGCTTCTCATGGGTTGAGGCAAGGTGACCCTCTCTCCTTATTTATTCTATTGGTTGAAGGTTTGGGGAACCTACTAAGAAGAAATGTGGAGTTGGGCCTCATCCAAGGGTGGAGGTGGGGAGGTGACTTACCCCGACAATCCCATTTGCAATTTATGGATGGCACTGCCTTGATGGGTGTGGCCACTATTTGATAAGTTGCAAACCTCTGCAAGGTTTTGGATATTTATCTTGTGGCTTCAAGTCAATTAATTAATGAAGACAAGTCTTCCATATTTTTCTTCAACACCCTGGATTCTATTCAAACGAGAATTGCTCAGATTCTCAGGTTTCAAATTAGGGCTCTTCCTTTTTCTTATCTTGGGATTCCTATTGCTACGGGCAAGCTAACTAGGGAGTTGTGGCATCCTATCCTGGATAAATTTCATGTGAAAGTTACTCATTGCACCAACCATTGGTTGTCCTTTGTGGGTCCTATTTAGTTGCTCAATTTTTTGGTTTAGGCTCTCCCCATCTATCAGTGTATGCTTTAGGTGGCCCCAATGGGCTTTGTTAGGGAGCAAGACTCATTAGCAAGATACTTCTTATGGGCTGGCAATTTGATGTCTTCCAAATGGATTCGGATTATTAGATAGGATATTGTTTGTTGTTCTAAGCAGTATGGTGGTTTGGGGCTAAGGCAATCCTCACTGGTAGGAACGACATTGGAAGCTAAACTTTATTGTCGGTGGTGCACAGAGCAAGATCAGATTTGGGCTAGGCTTCTTTCCTATAAGTATTTCCAGGATATTTCTCAGGAAGATATCCCTCGCTACCCTTTGGTGGGAAAGGGATCAACTATTTTGGCTAATCTCAAGAAAGGAGCTACGCTGGTCAAGGAATGCTTGTTTTGGATTTTTAAATGTGGGATGGAGGTTTAGTTTTGGTATGACTCTTGGGATGGTTACCCCCCCATTATCTCCTAGTTTCCTAACTTGGTGACCCTGAGTAGGAGATTAGGTGATACTAGCTGGTCGAGGGTGAGCAACTTTAAGTTGCTCTCTTTTCATTTGAAACTAGTAAATGCTAGGTGGAAGAATAATGATGAGTGTTTGGTGGTTGGCATGGAAGAGGAGTGTGCGGTGAATATTCTTTTTGGGAGACAGTGCAGTTCCCTCATGGATAAGGATGTTCTTGCATGGTCTCCCAACCAAAAGGATCATTACACTATTGCTTCTGGTTACCAGAGGTTTCTCTCTCAAAGGATTAAGGGAGTGGAAGTTCCTTGGTGGAAGAGGGTGTGGAATAAGTTTTCTTGGCCGAAGTGCAACTGCTTCATCTGGACTTTGGCTTGGAATAGGTTTTTGACTTGGGATAATATCCAAAAGTGTAGGTTTTAGGGCCCCTCTAGGTGTGTTCTTTGTGGAAGAGGCGAGGAGGATTTTTCTCATCTATTTTTTCAGTGTCCCTTTAATTTGTAATTCTTGGTGAGGAGTTTGGAATAGTCCTTGCGTTCATTCCTCCTCCTTGGTGGATTTTTGGACTAGCTTGGCAAGACCTCCCTCGTTGGCTCCCTTTTCATAGGATGTGTGGCATGCTGGGCCTATTTTCTTATTGTGGTAGGTTTGGAAAGAAAGGAATAGGAGGATTTTTAGAGAGGAGAACTTGCAGATACAAAAGGTTTGGTTCAAAATCCTTTGTATGATTCAGGAGATGATTGAAGCTAAGGGAGATGTGGTGTTTCCACTGGAGAAAAGGGATGCAAGGATGGTGACTAGGCTGGGTATCCACGAGTTATCCTCAACCTCTACTTGTTGTAAGAGAGGTAGGCAAGGGAGGTAGCGAGTTCAAATATTGGGGAACTGGAAGCCTCCTTTGGTTGGTACTTTGAAGGTTAATACTTTAAAGGTCAATGGGAAACCTGGGACCTATTGGAGTTGGTGGGGTTGGCAGGGATTCTTCTGGTTCAATAGTTTTCCTCTTTTCTATCCATAAAGGTTTGTAGACTATCAACCTTATGGAGGGACTGGCGATCCTTTATGCTTTGGAACTAACCTATGAGTTGGGATGGCATTGGGTTTTTTGTGAATTGGATTCTCAGGTTCTAGTTAACTTGTTGAAAGAACAAAAGGTGTCTGATCTATTAGCTGGCAGTTGGCGGTGACGATGCAGCAGATTTTGTAGATTGGATCTTTAATGGAGATGGTGTCATTTGTCCATATCCCAAGGGAATAGAATAGGACTGCTGATTGTCTAGCCAAATAGGCTTCTGATCATTTGCATGACTGGAAGATTGATGATTGGGTTCAGATCCCCCAAAAGCTATGTCAGAACTTGGAGAGGGTTCTTGTCGAGGATGACATGGCTGCTGGTTGATTTTTGTCTTTTGCTTTGTTTGTTCTTTTTGTTTCCTTTAGGATTTTTCCCATGGCTTTGATGTAATGCTTTATTCTGAGGTGTAATAAATTTTTTACCCTTTTTATTAGAAAATATTATAATAAATATTAATATATAATATATATTAGTATTATCATAAATAAAAATATATATGTCGAGCAACATATATGAAATATTTTTAAAAAAACTCTATGAAATGGATATCTGATTTAGGGAGTTTTTTATACTCTCCAAAATGGATACATCCATCCGTTTTGGAGAGATATATATTAAAAAATCTCTCTAAAATGGATATCCATTTTGGAGAGCTTTTAATATTTAAAAAGCTCTTTGAAATGGATATCCACTTAGGAGAACTATTAGTAAAAGAAAAATAACTCATTGTTACTATTGAAAGTTTCATAACGGCGTGGGTAGAGCTTAAAAAATGGATATCCAAACCTATTACATATCTATTTTTTATTGTTTTAACCAAAATTTACCAATTTTCCTTGAAAGTCAAGTGAGGTATGTTGAATTTTGTTTATGATTTTGATGATGTTAATAGTTTTATCTATTTTTTTAACATATGTATTATGTATTTTTATAGGTTTTAATATTTAGTTTAAAATTATGTTAATTTTAAAAATTGTAATTTTAAACAAGGTTTAAATGGAAGAAATTGATAGATAAAACTCTCCACCAAACCCTCCTCGACCAAACCAATTTTCAATTCAAGATTTAATTGAGATAAATATGATCGAGTTGAAGAACATTGTTAAGAAATATCACAACCACCCGTATTTGTATTCAATAACACCTAATGTAGAGACCATAATAAGTCATGTGCAAGAAATCACAAGGTAACATACTTCATTTCAATAGTAGAGAGATGTGAAGATGTTGGAATATTGTAATGGTTTGAGCTATGATAAGATTAAAAAAATTAGAAATATCTAAAGTTGATTTAACCCAATATTTTGTGAACCTAAAAAGTGGACAACCTATTGGTTTATGTAAATCAAAATTTTCCATAAAATGGTGCGCACATGAGGGCATAACAAGAGATTTTTGGAATCATTGGTGGATGGTGTTTGATAAATCACCTAACAATAATCTTGATGTCTCTCTATTTTCTCTACAAATTATATGTTGAGTTTCTTTGAGGAAAACATGTGAACTACTTTGATTTTAGGCAATTTTAGGGAATAGGCATGGGAATGCCTCAAGATATACCTAGGGAAATGCATCAGATGCAAGGTACCTATGTTCCCCCTTCTCATATTTCTCTGCCACCTCGAGTAACCCATCCAGACATTGTTGTAGATGAAATAATGCATAGTCTCTTGGCCATACACTCTTTGATTGACAAAATGTTTACACAAGCCTCACTATTTTCCTAGGTACCTAATAGTGATACTTTTGGTGGAGCATTGACATATAGACATATTTGTGTGCCTCATCATTGTATTATGTGCAACCGAGATACTATTGAGCCTCCCCTAGACACAATTGAGTACGAGGTGGATGATGTGACATGTGTATAAGATGAGGAAACAATGCATACTACATAGGTGGAGACATGTGAGGGAAGAAAAGATGCAAAACCATCTGTGGTTGGAGATGAGGAGCACCAACAATAATCTTATGTACAAGTAAAACTTAAATCTATTTCATAGTGTATTTCATTTAAAATTATGTTAAAATCAGTACATTAAACTAATGTACATATTTAAGTGGGAATGAACAATTGATGGCCAAGGATGAGATTAGAGAAGTACATCAATGTATTATTTCAACCATTGAATTTGGCCTAAACATGGTATGATTTTTTGTACATGTAATTTTTTTTATTGTATGCATATCATTTAAATTGTGATTAATTAAATACATACTAATTTATATCTTGATCTTATTTTACTTTTGCAGTGTACTCCAGATGTGACACTTTTTACCATGTCATATACAAAAATACCTCATCATCCTAAGAGACAATCATTTGTAGAGCAAGTTAGAGTCAAGGTAATTGAACTAAATTTTAATTGAATTAATAGTTTATTCATAACTTATACAACTTATTGCAGTGATTTAGATGTCAATTTTGAATAAATTATGGTTATATGTAAATACATTTGTACCTTACACTCTTGTCATGTTTAATGTATAGGAAGTTGATGTTAATGCATTTGTGATGAGTTTCTCTCAAACAATCTTAGTTGCATCACCGATTCAAGTATATAGTTTTTTTTATATCTAGTAGATATGTAATTTTCTAGCTATATTTCTAGATATATGTTTAGTTTATGTTTGTCAACAATTATATATTAATTTTGTTAGTTTTATTTTTCTTCTTATAAATTATTCCCCCATCCATGTATGTGGATCCTCTACCATTTCAATATGGTAGGATTCCTGATTATCCTATGGGACCATCATTTGTTGAATGTTTGTTTGCAAAAAATCAAAGGATTGAAGTAATGAAGAATTAAATGACTTTAATTTATAGTATAGTATAGTATAGTATAGTATAGTGATTAGATGTTATTTTGAAAGTTATAAAAAATTGTAGATAAGTTTCTATTTAATAGTCTAAGTTATTTAGTATTGAGCTAATTAATGTGGTTCAAATTGTTTTTTTGTAGCCAACTTCTCATCCATCAGGTGGCATGAAGAGGCTAGGTTTTGATGATCCACCAAAAGTTTAGGATTTTCTTGACATGACATATCTATTGGAGATATACCTTGTATATAGATCATGAGATGACATATGCTACATTTGGTAAATATTGTTTTGAGTTGGCATAAATGCTAAATTTGTATATGTACATACATAATTACTCTACACTTTTATATATAAAAAATATATTTTGATATATATATTTTTTTGTTGTGTGCTTGTTTTCCTATTTTGAAACTTAAAATTTGAATATATAATAACTTTTTAATGGTTGAGTTTTGATGAATATAATGTTATATCTATTGATTTATTGCAATATTGCACTTTAATAGTTTATGAATGACATAATTTTCACTCATGTTATAATACTGTTAAATTTGGTTTCTTTAAGCAACTTCATCAAATATGATTACTTTATCATTGGTATCTATAGTTGCAACATCCTTTACCCTTTGATTCCTTGATCCATTAAAATCCTTAGTCTCTATAGTTTCATTTTTGTTTTTATCCTTTCAATAAAGTTAGAGTTCCCCATTAGCAATGATTGATATTTCAATTTAAATTTTTCTTTTGAAATTAGTGCATCAAAATAAATGACATGGAATGCAAATTTAGGTACAATAATACATATACAAACTCATTTTGTTGGGGGTGAAGCCACAATAGTGGTTTACAATTCAAGTGAGGAAGGAAAACTCACAAAAAATGACCCCAAAGCAAAAAAGTGATTTTGGGGGTTCGTACGAACCTATAGGTTCAAGCGAACCCATTAGAGGTTCACCCAAACTAGGGTTTGATCGAACCCCTTTGAATTTTGACTGCCAAAAAAACCCAAAAAAATGCATAGCCAAGGGGTTCAAATGAACCCTGGTTCTAGGGGTTCGTATGAAACCCCCTTATCCTTCATTCCCCCTGAAACATAAAAAAACCTAAATTTTGGCACTTCGAAGCTCAGGTGGGTGAAGCCACAATAGTGGTCTACAATTTGATGGAGGAAGGAAAATTGAGAAAAAATGACCCCATGGAAAAAAAATTGGTTTTAAGGCTTTATTTTTTCATGTTGATAAGCACACCATGCAACATGATAGAAATATATTCAAAAGATTTAAATGCAAGATACACTACTTTCTAAGCATTCAAATAATTTAGTGATTTTATAAGATGCAAGTACTATAAAAAACACGTCTTTCATAATGTAGCAGGAATAAATCAACAATAGAGAATACCATACTTCATTTATACTTTTTTAAGAAAGCACATATTTTCATTAAGATTCAAAATAATGTTATAAAAATAGTCCATAATAACCTTAGTCCATATCTTCCTATCCTAATTAATCCAACCAAAACATTAATCTACTCTTAAACTATTAAATGAAGCCAAGATATCCTATCCATACCAAATTAAATCAATCTAAACCTTCAACCAAGACACCAAAAATATAATCCCTATTATGATAGTTATGGTTTTGACCAAGACGCCATTGATGAGATCATTATGGGTCATATTTATATGGATTCTCCATAACAAACCATGAGCCTATTATGTTTTATGAAGTTATTTATAAACTACAAGAAAACAAATGACATTACAAGAATTTAAAAATTGTAACCATATAGAATCATCATGGAATACATATAAATATGCTTCCTATAAAGATAATATATATAAACCCCTAACGTAAATCTTGATTACAAAGAAAAATGTATATGCTAACATGACCATGTTCCATTTACTTTCAAAAAGAGGGATATATAAATACCTACCATTTCCAAAAATGATAGTCCTTTTGGAATGTTAATGCAATGTGTGATGTAATATCTCCCCCAAGTATCTAGTTGTTTGTCAAGATTTAATTGAACTGTGTATTGAATAATATCTATAGCCTATAAAGCCAACATATGAAATATAACAAAATTAATGCAATGCATTATCAAGATTCAATTGTGTAGTTTTTGAGTCAAACTCATTGACCCATATTTTATGAGTAGTGGTTCCCAAGACCCAATATCTTATTATCATGAATGGTTAACTTAGCACCCATTACATCTAGTCAGTCCTAACAAGGGTGCAATTAATGCAAGATGTGTGCCTTTGGTCTCCTTGTGTTGTATCGTTTAGTTCTCAAGTTTGTTACATGGTTTAACTGCCTCTCGTGGATTCATTAACTCTGGTAGTTTTATCTTGAATTAACAAGTTGATCTTCTAGTGCAACAACAATCATCTATGCAATAATTGGAATCAAAGTCTAGGTCACTAGTTCAAACCCCTCTCTTCCATTGGGGGATTTTTGTAAGGTGTGTGCCCTTGGTCTACTTGAGTTATGCAACGTAGTGCTTGGGTTCATGACATGGATTAATATCCTCTTGTAGATTCATTACCTCTAGCAGTTGTATCAGGCATTAGCACATCAATATTTTGGTGCAATAGAAACCATATATACAATAGAAATCATTTATGCAATAGAAGCACCTATAATTTCCAAGATCTCACCCATCCCAATGCTACTTGAAATTAAGTGTGATTTACCATGGAGTTCATTAGGGAATGCATACATGGGTTGGGCATGTCAATCTCAAAAAAACTCTCTCACCCACCATGTGGATTTGGATTTGTACCTATGCCCCATCTAATGAGTTAGAATTGAAATGGATATGAAAGAGAAGAAAGAAGATTGAGGAAATGAAAGAAATTCGAGTTGCTATAATTTGTTTAGAAAATTATTGAAGTACAACATAAAGTTGTGACTCTTCCAAGGGTGGGTGGGTTTGAAAGTGGTATATGGCTCAATTATTCATGAAAAATCCAAGGCAAATAGATTATGAATCCTTGTAGGGCTTGGTCTTGGGGGAAAATCCATGATTAAGTACACGTGAGTCAAACTAGTACTTGGATGGATGACCTAATAAGTCCAAATGCTTCATCCCTATTAAAATCACTTAGATATAATAAGTGTTAAGTGGAACATTCATTCTCATGAAAAGGAAGGGCTCTATTTTTTCTCCAAGTCACGTGATCATTTCAGAGTGCATTATTCCAATGTAGTCTTTTGAGAGCCCTAAGAGAATAAACTTCTAAACTATGGCATAGTGGTTATCAGAGCTCATGGTACATAATAATGTTCCATCTACATGTAAAATTCCATATAAAATTCTTTTTTAGTCAAATCAACATTGTTTGGCCCTGCTAACTTAGAACGAAAACTTGCAAAAATCATCAGTAGAGAGTAATGCAAATTTGGTAATAAGCATTTTTTTTGTTTTGTGCATCCTAGAAAAAAATAAACTGCACCAACTTCTCCAAGTGGGTAGCTAAATACTAGGGAAGGGATCTATTTGTTCTCCAAGCCACCTGATCATTTCAGAGTCCATTATTTTGACATAGTCTCTTAAGATCCCCAAGAGAAAAAAAATTCCAACTATGACAAAGTGGTCCTTGAAGCTCGTGGCACCTAAAAAAAAAAATTATTCATGTACATTTCCATATGGCATCCCTCTACATAAACCTCTCATTTTTGTTCAACTCAACAATGTTTGGCCATGCCAACTTAAAATGGAAACTTGCAAAAAGTGTCAATAGAGAGCAACACAAATTGGCAATAAGCATATTTTTGTTTCATGCATCCTAGACCAAAAATTACTATGCCAACATAACCAAGTGGACAAATATATTCCAAGGAAGGGATCTTCTCATTCTTTAAGTTACTTGATCATTTCAAAGTGCACTATTTTGACATAATCCCTTAAGAGCCATAATAGAAAAAAAACTGCCAAACTATGACATCTAGTGGTTCTCAAAGCTTGTATCACCTTACAATGTTTCATCTACATGTACAAGTCCATATGGTATCTCTCCACATAAACCTCTCATTTTTTGTCAAATCAACACCATTTTTCCATACCATCTTAGAATGGAAACTTGCAAAAAGCGTTAGTAGAGAGTAGTGCAAATATGCAAAAAGAATATTTTTTGTTTCATGCATCCTAGACCAAAAAATATTGTACCAACACATCCAAGTGGGTAGCTAAGTTTTAGGGAAGGGATTTTTCATTCTCCAAATCATTCGATCATTTTAGAGTGCACTATTCTAACATAGTCTCTTAAGAGCCCTAAGAGCAAAAAACTACCAAACTATGACAAGGTGGTTCTCAAAGCTTGTGGCACCTAATAATGTTTCATCTGCATGTACAAGTCCATTTTCCATCCCTCTACATAAACCTCTCTCATTTTTGGTCAACTCAACACCATTTTTCCATGCCAACTTAGAATGGAAACTTGTAAAAGGCATTTATAGAGTGGCAATAAGAATATTTTTTGTTTCTTGCATCCTAGGCTAAAACTAACTATGCTAACATATCCAAGTGAGTAGATAAATGCTAGGGAAGGGCTTTGTTTGTTGTCCAAATCGCCTAATCATTTTAGAGTGCACTATTTTAATGTAGTCTCTTAAGATCCCTAAGAGAAAACACTTCCAAACTATTATGGAGTGGTTATTGAAGCTTGTGGCACCTAAGAAAGTTTTTTCTACATGTACAAGTCCATGTGGAATCCCTCTACACTAACTTCTCTTATTTTTTATCAACTCAACATTGTTTGACCATGCTAACTTGGAATGCAAACTCACAAAAAGTGGTTGTATAGAGTAGTATAAATTTGGAAAGAAGCATATATTTTAAATTTTTTTCTTTTTGGACCAAAATAAATCACACCAATATTTCCAAGTGGGTAGCTAAATGGTAGATAAGGGCTCTATTCATTCCCTAAGTCACCTGATCAAATTAGAGTGCATTATTTTGGTATGTCTCTTACGATCCTTTTGGGCATAGACATGAGATACTTACACATGAACAAGGATACACTGGATATTCATTAACATACATACATACACATGATATTACACTTGTCATTCATGAACATCCATACATACACATGATATTACACTTGATATTCATGAACATACATACATACATCATGGAATTGTTGACACTTATCAGTCTAGCTACATACCATGTACATTCTTAGCATACAAATAAAACATCACATCCATCATGTCAATTTAACTAATAACATGCATATCTTCCATGTCCTCAGGCGCAAATACATCAAAGCACCGCCCTAAGGTGCACAAATTATATGTGTATCATATTTCCCTCTCTATGGCTACATGCCATTCTCATCTCTACCACCCTAAGGTGATCCCTTTACTTTTCCTTGAAGAATCCACTCGTCATTGCTCACTTATCCAAAAAATGAATAGACTTGCATATAAGGGAGATGCCATAATAATGGGTTACACTTTCTGGGACATCTTGATTTTTGTTTGAAATCACATATTTTTAGAAAATATAATGATTTGAGCCTTGAAAGGTTTAATTTAAAAAAAAAAAAAATAGAGATGGTTTGATCAAATCAATTTAGATCAAACCCCCTTGGATAGAACCCTGCTAGTTTTAAACCATACAAATAATGGAGTCTCCTCTACACCTATCAAAATATTGATAAAAAACCACTTTTCATTTACCTTTTTGGGGATCAAATGAATTCATTTAAAATTTATGTTTTGTAAGTATGTAGTCCTTATTATAAGCTTCCCAAAAAGTATAATTTTAAATATATTTAATTTGATTAATATATTTATTTTTTATTTCTTTTGAATGTAGGTTTTTCATGAACATCAAGGTCTTTGTTTCACACATACAAAAAATTAGGAAAATAGAGAAAAAAATTCTAAAAAATACATGTCCTCTAGGTATGGATGTCCTTATTCCAACAAAAAAAAATTGAATTATGATCCATACAAAAAAATCTATGCTCCTAATAGTACACAGGTATGTCTAAATTATAATTGGTTTGACTTCAAAACTTAATTTAAAAAAATTAATAAAACATTATGAAACCAAATGCATCCTCGAAATATTGTAGTTACAAATCTAAATTCAAAAAACTTAGAATTTTGTGCTTCATAGAAAAAATGTTATGTGGTTTATAGTACACATCACTCTTTAAAAATGGTGTTTACTGTTAAAAATTAGTTATCAAAGGAGATGGAAAAATAAATACAATTTAATTACAATTTTTTTTTTAAATAATATATTTAGAATCTATAGACAAAATGTAACAAATCACTCGTTTGCATCATCTTCAAATTCCTCATGGTTTAGCAGTTATAGGTGTCTAAAAGTCAAGATTTAGTTCAAAATGTTCATTTTAGTGTCAAGTTTGGTCAAAAAGTGTAACCCACTATTATGGGATCGCCCATAAATATAGATATATTTTTGTGCATAAGTAACATTAACTAGAAACTAAATATGATGCAATATTAAGAATCACTACTTATAATTCTATCGTAGATGTCACCTAAGAATTATATGGTGGATTTATTATCATTGTAACCTCATGCTCCAAACTTGAGTGTAGTAGACCTACATATATATACATAAATTTTTTAGCATAAGAAACACAAACTAGAAAGGTGTTGATGGTGTTTTTTTCACAGCAACGACTCAAACATAATATAATATTCTATCTCTCTTGAAAGGTAAACCTCTATCAGTAAGCCTCAAGAGATAACCCCAAGGTCTCTAATGTCAGGTCTTGAAAATGCATAAACAACTCAGTGATAAATGTGAAAATGTTGATGATTACAAAGGGACCTTACTATAAGAAAATATTGAATCCTTAGATTTATCAGATCTAGCAATATGATGATACTTTCAATTCTAAATCTAACACAAATAAAAGAAATAGCAAAAGAGATGAGGGTTTCAGAGACTTCTAAAATTGAATACTAACTCTAAGATTAACAATGCAAATGATTAACACTTGAAATGGACCAATCCCTCAAAAACTAATTCCTGTTTGACCCAAATGAATCTGCAATCTTATAGAAATAGTGCAATCTTCTAAGGCATTAAATATTTTCAAATAATGAACATTCATCCAAAACAACCTTATTATAATTGCAATGAACAAATATTCACAATTGAACTAAGCACAATGAACGTAAAAGTCCAAGCTAACTTTGCAAAGCAACTAACAGTCAGCTAGCTGCAAAAATTATGGACTAGAGATTGCTTCAAACACTTCAAGTATCAAACCATAAACATCATCAAATCATCTAACATTAAACTTAAGCAATTTCAAAAGATAGAATCTCAAGAACCATGCCAGATAAAATTCAACACAAGGAACCAAATCACAATGTATTTTCTTGCATTAAATCACCCAGAATGGTAACAATTCCAATCTTCTGTTATAGCACTTGCTTGAAAATAATATTAACTCCTATCTCTAAATCTTTCGCTACTGCTTAATTCACTCCAAAATCAAAACTATCTAGCCCTTACAAATGAGGAAAAATTCCATATTTATAGAAACCCCCCAAGGCATGTCGGCCTAATTAGAGTTTACAATAATAATAAATGGCCACAAAACAAGTTGGCCAAGAGGAATTCAAAATAAGCCAAAATATGCATTAAATGCATGTACTCCATCTAGGTTGGCCTGGGATCTCCAACATAATCTAGACCAATGCATGTAGAGAAGGAAAATAATGGGGAAGCACAAATTCTGATGTAGTATTGCATTAACTACTTCCCCCTTTATCCTTAGCATGCTCCACCTTACCCCATACTATCAAAAATGCCCTATCCAAGTCAGCCACATGAGGCATAGTCAAAACCTTCATCCTTTCAATTGACCTTAAATATCATCTCTTGACTATTTTACCATTTTGTCCCAATCTACCTTATTGGTTTGATATTTATCAATCATTGCAATGTAGGTAACTGCATCATCCAACTGATGTTCAGTAATAGGGTCCTCATTTACTAGAGAATACACATCTTGCCACCACTTCCTCAACTACTCCAAGCTCCGATGTTTTGGCACAAATCTCTTTCGCCCTATCATCACCTCGAAAAAGGAAATGCACTTATTGTAAATTTCAGTCAAGGTGTCCTCAATCTGTTTCCCCTATTTATACACTTTCTTCAAAACCTTCTGCCTTATTTGTAAAGCTTCATACCATTCCCAAGGTTCTATAGCTCTGGAGGAAGGAAGAATTCCATCATCTATTAATTTTTCCTCAGTATACTCCATGATGGTTTTAGTCTTGTGCAATAAGAGATCCACATCCTCCTTATCTTGAGCCAATACATTTCTTAACCAATCTAATGATCTCATTGAATCTCCTCCAATTGAAAGAATGTCCTTGATAGCATCATCTCCCTTAGTTTGTACTTCTTGCAACCAGCCAATTGTAGCTTGTATGGTGATTTTCATTCTTTCCAACTCTGATATTGTTTCTTGGGGTAGGAAGCTTGCAACAAATGATGAGGAGCTGATGGATTGCAAACGCTTCATCAATTCTTGTAAGTGTCTCTTAAGTTTATCATTTTCCTTCAACTCTTGCTTAGTCAGTGCTTCTTTCCTCAATCTACCTAAGATCACAATACTAGAACCTTCATACTCTTCAATATCTTGTTCCATGGAAGTAGGCCCTAGGTTGATGGTCTGCACATTGTAGTCACTTCCAGTTACATCGTCTCTATTCTTATCAGGAGTAGGAGTAGCAATGTGGACCACCCTATTATTTGCTTCATCTCTCTCAATCTTGGAGATGACCCTAGCTTTCTTCTTTCCTTTACCCTTTCCAATATTTTCCATTAGCTCATCCCAATTGGGACGGGTGTCATCTATAAGAATTTTTTTACTCTTCAATTCTTTATCCAACCAACCCAGAATAGTAGATTTTGGTTGTACCTTACTCTTTCCAACTTCATCTTGTTGATCTTTGGGTGTATCTTCACCCAAATCATGCTTCTCATAGATCTCCTCAGCTTTATCTTCTTTATCATGTTGTTCCTCTTCATACACTGGTGATGGAGTCCTAACTGGAATTTCCTCTCTCTAAGGGGGTCTATCCTCTTCACTTCTAACAGGTGAGTCTTCATAAATTACCAGGGGAGACTGTAACACCTTCTCTATTTTTGCTCAGAACTATAGAGCTCACCTTCTTGAAATTCTTCTCCCTCTAGATCTTGATGAGTTTCTACTTCTTTGGATTCACCTAGTTCACCTAATGCACTACTAGCCTCATGAGGAGGAGGAACATTATCATGTTGTTCTATAGCAAGAGTGACTAGAGGAGCATCCTTTTATGGCACACTATCTTTAGGAAAAGGAGTTCTTGATTTCCTTGTATATACCTATGTCCTTTCTCTTGAACTCTCCACATTTATCACAGGTGGGCTAACTTCCTCTCCTTCCTTGGTGCTTTCCTTTTCCTTTTGTGATAATTTTACTATCCTTCTTCTCTTGGGCACAGGAACACCAACCTCTTTATCTTCCTTTCCAGCTTCATCTTTTGTTGGCTTCTTAGTCCTTGAAATATGCATCCTCTTCTTTGCAATTGGTTTTCTTTGTTTTTCTATCTCCTGTACTTCCTCTACCTGAACATCATTAATCTTGATTTTAAAAGGAGAGCTCACCTTTCCCTTACCCTTAGGATCTTGTTTAGTTGACTCCTCAGAAGTAGAATGAGACTCCAAGTCTCCCATTAGATCATAGGTGCATTTTACACCTTCACTTTCCAATTCCCACATCTTATGCTTGAGCCATAGCCTTGTACACTTAATCACTGGAGTCATGAGTTGCTCTATCTCTATTTTTTCTTCCTCCAACTAGTCTATTTCTCCCACTGGTTTGTCTTTCACTGCCTCATAATCATGGCCCTGAATTAGATCTCCATCATCTTCAACTTGATCTGGAATGGCCTTCACATTATATAGTCAAACTAAATTCACTGGTAGCCTGGAAAACTTCTTCCTTCTGATCTCAAATTCATCACTGCAATTGGCCCAATAGTCCTCTATTCATCCTTGTGACTATATTCTCTACTGGCCTTCTTTTGTGCTTCGCCAGTTTTATCAAACCTAGATCTCTTGGAGTGAAAGGATAAACCAAGAGTACTCGTTTCTTCTTCAGAAGCATAGGTCAAGTTAATGGAATGGCATGCCTCACTAGTGCCTATCCTCAAAGGAAAATCTCCTCCAAATCCAGTCTTATGCTTATCCTTCTCTAAAATAGCATCAAAAACACATATTTTCCTTGTGACTTCTAGAAGTATAATCTGGTTTGTAGGATACCTAGGAAGTCTGTATGGAGCCCTCTGACAACCATCTATCCTTATATATGAGAAGGTGAGAAACTGTATGAACCAAGCCCCATACCTTTTAATTAGCTCCTTGGCATTGTCAGATATCCTCACATGCTCCGCACCTTGGAGCAACCTAGTGATGTACATGGTGAATGCATCATTCACCCTCCTATAGTTGAAGTTACCCAAGTGTAGCTATGGATAAACCTCATAAATCACATCTTGTCCGAACACACCCCTTGTACTTAGTCCCTTGTATGGATGAAATCTTGCAAGTGCATAGACCAAGGAGGAGGTCATTATGAAGGTCTTCGTTTGCAGGACATTACACATTTGTTCATGAATCATGACCCTTATAATGCCTACCCAATGGTAATCTACATTTTGTTCCATCCTCACAATGACATGAAACATCCAATTTTCAAACACTCCTGTAGTTTTCAATCCTACCACCCTGCTGAGAAGAGTGATAACATCATAGTACTCCTTGATTTTTTCTCTGAACAGTTTCTTGGGTAGCTTAGAAAAGTGAGATTTAGGTTTCTCTATCTAGGAATTGATGACCTGTTGGGACTTGATAGTATCTTCCTCATAGAACTTCCTTGCCACCTCCATGTCAAAACCCACCACATGAGACTTGTCTGGCATGTCAAAGGTCTAGGCTATAGACACAGGATTTAAATTTGCTACAATTCTCCCTTGAGGGCCCACTATCCTCTATGTATCCCTATCATAGTGTCTGGCACACTCAAGCACTAACTCATAACACTGCACTATAGGAGGGAATCCAACTACATGTGCCAACCCTAATTCCAATGTTCTTCTGGCTAGTAAAGGAAGGTTCAGTGCTGCCATCCTAGCCTTGAACTCTTCATAGTCCCACAGTCCAACATTTGTATCAGTTACCTCTGACCATAGGGAGTTAATCTTGTTGTCAGGGAGTCTACTCTTGATATCCATTTTGATTCTTTCTGCCTTATAAATCGAAGACCCTTCTGCACTTGGATCCATCACTCTACCCTTGGTTCCACCTATCACTACCTTACTTGACTTAGCCTGCACTCAACAAAGAAACTATAATAAAGATCACATGAAACCCAAGTTAATTAATCACAAATGACATATGCATCCTTAATATGAGTCCCATGATAAGAAAGATGCTTTAAAATCTCATAAAAATTAATCATTTGAAATTTCAGGTTTTCAGTCCTTCTGTGGAATCCAGGCTAGAGAGGAATTTCGAAAAATTCCCATCCAGACATATTTTAGTGAAATAAACATGAAAAGCATCCAAAAATCATTTAATCAATCATCATTAACTAAGAAAGAACATGATACATCCTTAAACAATTCAAATTGATCATACAATGAATAATCATCAACTAATAAGTCATGATATCTCTCAATCCTTCATTTTCAACAAAATTTTAGAAAATTCCGCCTAGGATGGAAATCCACAAAAGTAACGATAGTCTGAAAATTCTAGAAAAATGAAGGGATAAGGAATTTTTGGTAAAATCTAGAGGGAACAAAAATCTGCGAAGCAAGCATAACTCTGGATAACTTCGAATTTTGAGAAAACAAGGAGAAAATGGAAAGCCGGGGAATTCCAGCAGCTAGGAAATTTTGTGAAAACCTTGAAATACTTAATGCCAACTTTTTCTCGTGTCCTCACTCAAATTAATTGAACAATCACAAATTTGAGGATCCTGGTCTTGAAACCAACGTGATTTGAACCTCCTATAGATCATCTTTAAATTCGAGGCTCACCCTAAAGTAAATCGAAGGGAAATGGTGATGCCCTAAGCATGAAACCCTAAAATTTTTCCATGAATGCACATGACAAGCTTGGGCTTAGCTTACTCATTTTCTAGGTTTACAAGAGGTTCCTTATGGCCTACATAAGCAAGCTACCTCACAATGGAATTGAAAAACAAGCTCAAAAAACTCACTTGGGGATCATCAATCAAATAGAATCGAACAAGCCTAGCTTCAAAATATTAAATGCTCAAACACAGAAATTTACACTCCAAGCACACTCAGGATGCCAAGGAATCACTCACATTCAACAGTCAAAAAGTAGGGCAATAGGTACATACCATTGATGAATTGAAATTTGATTACAACAATGACAAATAATAGTCTTTAGCACCCCAACAAACAACAACAGTTATGATGACACCCAGGAAATCACCACAAAATCCAAGAATTCACAAATTCAACATGCCAAATCCAACCAAGCACTCAAGATCATGCACTCAAAATCAAAGAAAGCAAATGATAAAGCATAATGGTATAAAATTCCTCGAAATCAATTAAATGCCTCCTATAGAAATCGTACAAATCATCATAAATGCAGTCGACAAGACAACCCTGACCCAAAACCTGGGAATCTGAGAGGACGAAGGATATTTGGAGAAATCTGACCAACACAAAATTTTGCAAAGACCAAGAATTTTTGAACTACAATGTAACACAAACAACATCAGGTTATGAGAATATTTGAGGAATTCCACTAGGAGTGGATTTTCCCAAAAGAAGTGAAAAACCTAAAATAAGTCCAAAACCTGAGATTTTCAAATGGTCTCACAGAGGGATCACCAATATTGGTGAGATAAACATTCAAGCTCATGCCAAAGCAAGGTAAATCCTCAAGATCAAAGGGCCAAAACACCAAGAATGAAAGCAAAAGAGGGTCCCTGCTTTCAATGGGGCATGTGTGCGAAAAACTACACAACAAATGATGACTCTCTTGGGGAAATGCTCCAAAGCATTTCAGTGACAAACTAGAACCATGAACCCAGAATCTCTGGTTTTAGTCCCTATATTGGGTCATCAATCTAGAAAATTTTCAAAACTTAGAGGCAAGCAAACCATTCCTATTCTAGGTTCAAAATGTGTGCATATGAGTTCATTCATGTTTTCCTTGGTTACATTGAGGATAAAACTTGGTATGATTAGGATACATAAGGATTCTAACTCCAAAAGTAACCTGGATAGAGCCTCACTGCTAGTCAGGCATCCATAGCCCCGACAAGGTTATCGTTGTGATTCCCCCAAGCATAGCTCTACTACCAGCCAGGGGTCCATAAGCCTTTTAGAGATACTTGGATACTCCTAATAAGTTGAATTGATTCTTTTGATTTTCAACATTTTCTTTTTTTCGATATTTCTTTTGTTTTCAAATTTTTTTCATTTCAACCTGTGAACAATTAAGTTCACACTCAAGGCTAAGAACCACAGAGGCGTTGAAGTAGAAAATAAGATTTTTCACCTAAGAAAAGTTCATAAGAATTCCTTGCAACCTTGGAATTTTAAAAGACCTTGTGTAAAAAGTAAAACCCAAATACATTCCAGATTTAACTTAATCCCCTGGCTTATCTACTCAAAACACTTAATACATATGACACCAAATAGAGGAATTTCACCAACTGACAGTGGAAAAGATTGAAGTTTGTAAAATAAATATTCAAAACAATCCCAAATTATAATATGATTGCCATACAAGTGCAACATACCCAGAAGAAAACAAGAGAACCTCCAAAGCAAGAGCGGAGAAAAAACAAGCCCAACCACAAGCAAACCAAAAGCAAAGCAGAAAGGGAAACCTACTCTAACCAAAGCAAAGCAAACCAAACAGAAAAGAAAACCTATTCTGATTATGTACAAAGCAAGAGCTACAAATAGATCAAGATTGGAAGTAATGCTTCAAGTACTACCCATTAACAGGTAGTGGGATGTCCTCCCCAGCGAGGGTCTTCAAGTGAAAAGCATTATCTTCCAAGATCTCTGAAATCTGATAAGGGCCAAGCCAAAGTTTGTCAAATTTACTGTGTTCCCCTTTTTGGTCATGTGATTTATCCCAATAAAGAACCAAGTCAGAGATCCTAAAGGCTTTTACCTTGGATCTTTTATCAAACCATCTTTTAATTACACCCTGATGCTTGGAAAAATTTTCTAAGGCTTCATCTATTCTTTCTTCAAGGTGCAACAGCTCTGCTAGGCGGGCCTTATGCATGTTCTCTTCATCATAATATTTCTTAATGAACTACAAAGTGGGGATCCTTAATTGAATAAGAAATATAGGTTCCATTCCATACACAAGGTGGTAAGGAGAGGTCCCTACGAAGTCTTTTGCCTTGTACGATATTCCCATAGAGAAAATCTAAGTTGAGTGTGCCAATCCTTGGGATTCTTCTCTAATAGCTTACGGATGACCATTAAGGGGTTTTTACTGGAAAGACTCAGCCAAACCATTACCTTGTGGATAATAATTGGATGCAAAATTTATTATGATCCCATGATCAAATGCCCAATTAGAAAACTTCAATGATGCAAATGCAGGACCATTATCACAAACTAAAGATAAAGGGCATCCAAATCAATTAATAATACCTGATTCAATGAAATTGATTACCACTTTAGAAGTACATTGTTTTCATGCAAGAGCCTCAATCCATCATGTGAAGTAATCAGTAATAGTGAGAATATACCTATTGCCTGCAAAACAAGGTGGATTGATGGGATCTATGAAGTCCATTCCCCACTGTGCAAAAGGTTTTACCTCAAAGACCGGTTGAAGTGGAACAGTTGCATACTTTTCCCTGGTTGCTGAAGTTTGACACACATGGAAAGTTCTGACATGGTTGTGTGTTTCCTTGAACAATGTTGGCCAACAATGACCAGCCCTGATAATCAAGTTTGCAGATCCACGGCTAGTACCATATTTGTCATGAAGTTCTGTCATGACCCTTTCAGCCTCCTGCTGCCCTAAACACCTTAAATATACACCTTGTATAAGAAAACTCCCTTCATCATGAAACTATCACTCTTTAAACATAATTCCCTTCTTTGTACTGCATTAAGATGGCCAAGACATTTTTGATTCAAGAGATAGTGAATGATATCATCATACCAGCCCCCTAGAGAAATGTCTTCAAGATTATAATGTTGGGTTGTAAGGTCAGGGCCCATTTCTGCCATTTTTCTTGTAAGCCCTTGTCCTCTTACCAACTTCATGGGTTGAATCTCAATATCATATTCCTACAACATGGTCACCCACTTTTCTCAACGTTCTCCCAGCTCATTTTGCATCAACAACAACTTGACTGCAGGATTGGGAACTATTGCAAAGACCTTGTTCCGAAGAATATAGTGCCTGAACTTCTTCACAACTCTAACAAAGGTGTAGGCTTGTTTCTCCACACTTGGATACCTTAGTTCTGCATCTTTCAATGGTGTGCTCATAAATGCTATGGGGTGCTCTTTCCCTTGATCAGACTTTTGAGTTAACATGTCAGCACAAGAGTGATCAGAAGCAAATGAATATATGTAAAATGGCTTCTCATAATCAAGACTCGCCAAAACTAGAGCTTCAGTGATGGCCCTCTTGATTTCTACAAATGATTCTTTAGCTTTTGTACTCCATTCAACTTTGGCTTCCTACTTCAACATAGCATTTAATGGCTTGACTATTTTTGCAAATCCTATGATAAACTTCCTTACAAAATATTTTTTTCCAAAGAATGACTTCATCTCTTTCTTGCTAGTTGGTGGTTGAATCTTAAGTATGGCTTCCACTTGCTCAGGGTCAATTACAATGCCTTTCTTTGAGATAACATGTCCCAACAATTTTCCTTCGGTAACTCCAAAAATGCACTTCTTTGGATTAAGAGTGTGATAAGTTGAATATATGCTTTAGAAAATGAGCAACAAACTAAAGAGTGTAAATAAACACTAAAACAACCTACACCTCAAGATTAGCCTAAGTTGGAATCAACACAAGATAAAAACAACAAATGGGACTTTATACCTTGTGTCGAATCAATCTTTTGGTTGGCCCTTCGATCTTTGATGTGTATGCTCCTTGGATGGCAAGATATGCAAACTAAATGATGATGTGAGGATGGATGGAAATGGATGAAAGAATGAAAATGGCTAAGTGTAGATTGAGAAATAAAATTGCAAGAGTTTGGCTAGCAAAATGATCTCTCCCCAAATGAGAGAAAAGAGGGGGTATTTATAGGAATTTTGAGAATTCCTAGAAGAAATAGATGGCTAAGATTGAGCCACCAAATATCAAGATGTAGGGCTAAGGTGAGTTGAGAACTCACAAGCCCTCACATCTTGACATGTGGCATGTGATATAGCCCTAAAAGGTGAAGTGGACATGAGGTGGAAGGATGGTACATGACATGGAGGGAGGTACAAAGTAACTTGGGATTGGACAAGATCTCCTCATAAAGGAGGTCCTTGTCCCTATGTGGGTGAGAGGACATGTGAGGAATTAAAAATTCCTCAAATATCCTCATGAGGAGATGGGAAAGAATAAAGAATAAATAGAGGACATGTGGGAAGAAGTGAAGGAATTAAAAATTCCTTTTGAGTGCATTGGGGGATTAATAGTGAATTAAAAATTCACATGGGGAAGTGGAATGCCTTGCCCAAAAGGAGAAAGCCTTTAATAAGGTTGACTTAAGGACACATGCCATAAATGAGAAGGGGATTAGGTTGGACTAACCATATGATTAAGGTTGTGCAAGTAATTAATTAGATGGACTAATGACTTATTAGAAGCAAGTGGGAGATTATGGAGGATGTGACCCTAATGATGATTAGGGGTGTGCATATGTTAACCATAGTTAATTAGAGGAATATGAAGGGGTTAAGATGGATTAGAGACCAACTTGCAAAAGTTGGAGGATGTGACAATGAGAGAGAAAAGATGAATTAAAAAATGAATTTTAATTCCAAAAGGGGAATATGACTAAATTAAATAAAATGGTGTATTTATTTAATTTAGAGGAGGAAGAGGGGTAAAGTATTTATTAAATTAAATACTTTATGAACCCTATGTAAAATGCAAGGTATTAATTAAACAAATAATTTAATTAATATTAACAAAGGGGATAAGCAACTAGATGAATAAGGAGATGTCTTTGATCATATGGAAGTGGTCAAATTAGATGTCTACATTTTTCCCCTCTTTGAAATACTATTAGGATAATAGGGTTTCAAAGAAAAATAGAATGCAGATGACTCTATAGAAGAAGAGATCAGAAAAGAGATGCCCCAACATGGGGGAATGTGTGAGCTGCCCCAAACGGAGGGAATGTGGAGAAGATGCCCCAGTCTAGCAAAGGTAGGCTTAGAGTGATGGGTTAAGAGAGGATGGTAGGGTATGCCCCCTCGAGAAGGCGGATGGGAGAGGAAAAAGGGGTCCCGATCAACTTCTTGAAAGTAAGGAGTGGCATATGTTGTTGGAAAGAGCATGAAAAAACAAGAAGAATAGCGTTTAAACAGAGTCAATCGGGTAAACAATGTGCGAATGGCGGCCCTGGGAAGAAAGAGGCTAGATGAATTAGTTGGAGGAATTTGTGGTAAAAAAAAAGGAAAAAAAGACTTTTATTTGAAAAGGGAAAATAAGAGGGAAAAAGGGAATAAAAGGTAATTAGAGAATTACCTTTTATCATTGTGACAACTGGCAAGTGGAGAAGGAGGAGAAGAAGAAGAGGCGAGAGATATCGGGCACGATGCCGGAGTACGATAGTGACATCATTCATTGGGCGGACAAGAGGCGGATATTCTTCAGCCACTGTGCCGTACCATGCCAGGTTAGCCCAAAACTTAACTTTGTGGATTTTGCATCATTTATGCAAATGTTTTGGAAAAATGAAAACATGGGTTTTGTTTGGCAGGACGGGAAGAAAAATGGGTAGGAGGTAGATTTTTAAGATGTTTTTGATTTTTTTGGGATTTGTGCCGGAAGGGCAAATTGGTCTGCCGCCGCAGGGGCGGGTCCACCACCGAGGAGGTAGGTCTGCCGCCACGGGCGGACTGGTCCACCGCCGCGAGGGTGGACGGGTCCGCCACCGTGGGTGGATGGTTCATTTCGTGGGGTCAGACAGGTTCGCCACCGCGAAAGCGGGTCCGCCGTTGCGGGCGGACGGGTCCACCACCGCGGGGGTGAGTCCGCCTCTGCGGGTGGATCCGCCACCGCGGGCGCGGGTCTGTCGACTGGGTGGGACCACCAAGGGTGAAGGATGGGGGGATAGGGCAACGGAGGGGGGGAAAATGACAGGGGTGGGAAACTAGAGAATGACGAGGGGAAAAAAAATGAAAATGATAAAAAATTATTGTGTGTATGCAAAAAACAGGGATTTTGCGGGTGCGAGAGAGACGATCAGAGGTGTTGAGGAGATGCATAGCGAGGATAACCGGGGAGGATCACCAGAGACTAGCAGAGTTAGGACTACTGCATATGCTGACATATCCGATGATCAAGGCCCATGGGGCCATGTTGACAGCATTGATAGAGTGGTGGGATTTGGCAACATCGACCTTTCACCTATCAACAGGGGAGATGACGGTGACACTGGAGGATGTGTGGTAGATCCTGAGGCTCCCGATATCAGGGCTCCTGATTAGCGAGTGTTGGTCAAAGGACGAGGCGCTGGATGAGTCGGTGCGCATTGTTTTTGGTAGTGACGAGCTACCGGTGCAACGGGGTCAGTTGGATGTGGATAGGATGGTGGCATGTAGGGTACCGGTACTATCACTGTACCTGGTAGGGTTGATTAGTGGTATACTTCTACCGAACTGGAGTGGTCAGTTTCTTCACATGAGGATGGTCGAGGTGATCCATCACATTATCGAGGGCTGGGAGGGACAGTTTACGTGGGGTACATGCATGTTAGAATAGTTGTATCGAGACATGCACTTGATTTGTTATAGGAGACAGTTGAATGTGACAAACGTCACACTACTATAGGTGTGGGCCTGGGAGCATATCCGCATTGCCAGGCCGATTATAGCAAGAGTTGGTAGCATGATGACAGGGAGCCCGTAGTGTGGTGGTGGGGAGTAGAGCAGGGGCTATACTGCGGTACCGAGAGATGCAGGAGGTAGACGTGTGGAGGAGACAGTTTGATGAGGTGCGGGCAGTGGATATAGTGTGGAGGCCATACATGATGCGACAATTTAGAGGGTGGTCGAGGGAGGAGGGGTTGCATAGTGGTTACTTCTTTACTCGCTGTTACATGATTGAGAGCAGGCCACGAGTAGTGGAGTTGCATCGACCGGATCGGGTGATGAGGCAGTTCAGAGTGAGACAGGATATTCCAGCAGGCCGAGTGACATTTGCACGATAGACGCGGGAGTGGCCATGGGGAGCCATGCTAAATCTAAGCAGCATATGGAGTGATATTGAGAGACTGGTGTTTAGGCCCTATCCTGATATGTGAGAGGGGCCGCGAGACATAGGGACGACAGGGCGGTATGATGAGTGGTTCGGGCGACATCGGCTCGAGCAGATTACACCAGTGGTGCTGATCAAGGAGGCACGACGATTTGGATCAGAGGATGAGAGGTGATTGGGTGCATCTAGTCTGCAGAGACTGCTGAGAGGACGCAGAGGAGGACGAGGGGCACAAGAGCAAGGGACAGGCAGTCAGAGGAGGAGACGACATCAGAGGGGTTGGGGAGGAGATAGAGAGGGGGTAGGGGCTGAGGAGGTGGCGGAGGATGAGGCGGAGGATGAGGCTAAGGAGGTGGTGGAGAGGAGGCCGAGAGCCTGAGGAGGAGAGCCATAGGGTACACAGGGCGAGGCCAGCGGGGCCGGAGGGGAGGAGGTTGGAAAGGAGACAGCTAGGACTACCGGAGGATAGGAGACAGCCGGAGTCGAAGAGGAGATGGACAGAGGCTTAGGGGGGCAGGGGGACAGAAGATAGCCAGGGCCATTAGAGGACAGGAGGCAGACGAAGTCAGAGAGGAGATGGACAGAGACCTAGGGGGGCAAGGGGTGATAGGAGACAGCTAGGGCCACTGAAGGACAGGAGGCAGACTGAGTCAGAGAGGAGATGGACAGAGACCTAGGAGGGCAGGGGGGACAGAAGACAGTTGGAGGGGAGGAGGGGTAGAGGACAGACGGAGCCAGAGGAGGACAGCTGCAGCAGGGAGCCCTCGAGGTGATAGATGTGGATGAGATGGAGCTATCAACAGAGAGTGAGGGGTACCATCCGCCAGAGATAGAGGTCAATTCAGATGTGCATGATGTAGCACCGCTAGCAGTAGCATCACCCACAGGGGAGGATTCGAGGGTCGTACTGAGAGAGACAGTGGAGAGACTGTGACAGAGTGAGCAGCGAGTGCAGGAGACAAAGGCAGAGCAGATCAGAGTAGAGGCGGAGAGGGATAAGTGGCGGGCCCGATTTGTGCAGGGTGAGAGAGACTTCATGGAGCTAGTTAGGCTAGTATTAGAGCAGGAGGGGAGATTGGTGAGGGAGAGAGATGAGAGCCGTGATGAGGTTGTGGATCTGTGGGCTGAGGTGGAGAGATTATGGGTGGAGGTACAGAGTCAGATGATGCAGATGGAGGGATTGGGTTTGGTGGGAGAGGGGACGACACAGCAGGTTGTTAGTAGGGGGACAGGGTATGCAGTGGATGCAGAGAGTGTGTAGAGGGAGCTAGCTGAGCTTAGGGACAGAGTGTGCACAGTGGAGGTAGAGAGAGATGTGGCGTAGGCACAGGTGGAGGTGTTGGAGGCAGGGAGAGATGTGTTATAGGTGCAGGTCTAGGTAGCACAGAGTGAGAGGTAGGTGGCCGAGACAAAGGTACAATCTCTTAGCAAAGAGAGATACAGTGACATCGCAAGCATCTAGCTTGCGAGCTTGTGACGAGAGCGGGATGCGGCTGAGCTGAGATTGTAGGCTTTGCAGAGGGACAGAGATGCAGCGGTGGCATGGGGACATGCTGCATAGAGGGAGAGGGATGCAGCAGAGTTGTGGATGCAGACACTACAGGGCGAGAGGGATGCAGCACGGACTTAGTTGCAGAGGGGGTTGGTTGAGGGGGAGGTCCAGGGACAGATGTTCAGGAGCTACATACATAGTTATAGGTGTTGCAGGCAGAGAGGGATAGAGGCTCAGAGCAGATATGGCAGTTGATACTAGCTCAGGAGGCCTGGGGACAGGAGCGGCGGGCTATCAGTGCAGATCAGGATCAGTATAGGCATAAGCAGAATGCTGCAAGACTGATAACTAGGTAGAGAGATGAGTTCATACAGCAGGCGAGCTATTAGAGGGGTGTATATGAGCAGGTTGTTCCGGATCCAGCGCAGCGCACGGCACACTACATCAGTCAGGCCCCATAGTCACCAGGGCCATCTTAGTCATTAGGGACACACACCAGGGGATTTAGTGACTATCGACGGACTCCGTCTCCATATGGCGGTTACCAGGGGACTCCCACCCGTGAGTACATGGGGACTCCAGTGCATAGAGGGCCAGTACCCGACTCTCCATAGAGATCAGATGTGGGCAGGTCATAGTAGAGTGGGCAGATGCAGGACATTGATGATTGTTTTGGCAGATACAGGATGGATGTTTTGTTCATGTTGCCAGAGGTCAGAGGTGATCGACATCTCTAGGTTTTGTATCTTATTTGGTGATATATGATGGAGATGCATTGTATTATGATAGAATGTTTATTATTTTGATTATGCGAGGGCCTTTATTAACACTAGGCATGATATTTCTTTTATGCGGCTATATGGGATGATTTATGATGTGGTTTCATATATATACACATGTTTATATAGATGGATGATTTATGCTTTATGATTATGTTTTATGGATGCACATGTTCATGTGGATGGACGATTGACGTATGTTTCATGATTATGATTTATGGATGCACATGCAAGTTATTATAATTATGATGATGGATGAGTGATTATGTAAATGCTTTTATGATTATGATTTATGGATGCACATGTTCATGTGGATGGACAATTTATGTATATGCTTTTATGATTTATGATTATGGATGCGCATGTGGATGGACGATTTATGCATGTTTCTATGATTTATGATTTATGGATGCACTTGTTTATGTGGAATATGAATGAAAGGTAAATGTTTATAATGCACTAAGTTTCAATAAAGACCATTATGAGAATGTGATAGGCGATAGGCATATGGAAGAGTGCATTTGCCAAAAAAAACCATTAATATCCTGAGAGGAAGAGGACTCAAGAGAAGAAAGAATGAGAGTACTTGCACTACCGAAATCATAAGTCATGGTAATGGTCACGATGGAAATGAAGGATGCATGCGAAGTGATGAAAATGCAATGAAAATGAGGCTTTTCCATCCTTGGAGCATTGAATTTTACTATAGTGTTGGATACCAAGCACCTTGATATGGAAGATCAAGGCGAATGAGTATTCTACGCATGAAACAAACACAGCAAACAAGAAGGTTATCCTAACACCCCGAAGTCGCGATGACCTCGGTCAGGCCTGGTGTTGAGATAACCACAAACACACAAAGTTGTCTCAGCATAACACAAGAACTTAGAGATCTTGGTGGGTCTTACGAGGGATAACTGAGAAGACAGCAGTCAAAACAAACGATCAAGGTATGCCCCCATGTCAGCAAGTCAAGGTACGCCATGGTATGGTGGACCAAGGCGACCCTGACAAGTGATGGTAAGGAACCCAAATGATAAACAAAATTCAAATGCATCAAGAGATCACAATCAAGACAACAGGTCCTTTGCCATAGGATTAAGGCGATGGATGAGATTGACGAGGTCTACTAGGAAGGATTCATCCTGTTGAGACCAAAGATGGATGCTAAAATAGAATGACCTAATCGACGTGGGATGTTACCCAGGGACAAGATCTTGTAACACGAGGGAATTTTTTTTTAAGAACCGGTTAGATGCGGGCATAACTTGATGACGAAGCACAAAAGACTGACACAACCTACAAACCTAGGGGCTCGAGGGCCGATCATAGATTAGCCTTGCCTACGTGAAAGCGCATAGCCCTTGTAGTTCCAGAAAATACCATGGATAAAGTGAAAGGAAGACAATGATGATCAATGATGATGGACAAATGCCCCGGGGGTGTATCAAATGATCAACCTTGCCTATGTGACAACGCAGGGGCAATGTAGTTCGACTGACGGACGCGACAGGATGTGATCTAGGTGAAGACCAACATGATGGATGATCCTATATGATGACACAGACCGATCGACAAAGGGAAGGAATGACGTAAGATCAAAGTGGGATATTGAAAAGCTCAGGATGGGGGATAGGCTAGATGGGTCATCCAATGCTCAATTAATATATTCCAAGCGGCCCAGGATGAGATGGGGAGGACAACAGCGCAGATGAAAGTATAAAATAACTAGGATGTCCGGTAGATAATGATTAAGCCCTCTATGGACGACGCCTGCTACCAGGTTTTCACCATCCATACCTATCCAAGGTGCCACCAAGAGGTGGTTTTCACCATAGGACGAACTTATTTTTCTTTACTATTTTTGATTGATTTTTTTATTTTTTTATTTTTTTGACTTTTTTAACTTTTTTGACTTTTTTGACTTGGTGGGGTTACCAAGCGGATTTAGGTGTAGAACTTCTTCAGATGCATGATATTGATGGGTTCATCAAGGGGTTATCCTTCAAGAGTAGTCAACCTGTATGCCCCAGATCCATATTTAGCAGCTATGATATAGGGTCCCAACCAATTTGCCTCAAATTTTCCTTTTTTGTCTCGGTCTTGCTGAGTTTGCTGGTTCTCCTTAAGGACAAGCTCGCCCACCTAGAATTGTCGAGGATGAACCTTTTTATTGTAATTACGTTTGAGGAATTTTTGGTATGCTTGCAGATGATCATAGGCTTTTATTCTTCATTCATCCAGTAATTCCAGCTGTGTAAGTCGTGCAACTCAAGCATCTTCTTCATTGATAAGATTCTTCAGAGAAATCCTCAATGATGGAAGTTCAACTTTGATTGGCAAGATGGCTTCAGCACCATACACTAAAGAGTAGGGGGTGGCACCTATCGGGGTGCAGATGGATGTGCGATATGCCTAGAGGGCAGGATGAATATGGAGGTGCCAATCTCGTCCAGTGTTATTGACAACCTTTTTGAGGATATGGATAAGGGTTTTATTGGTTGCTTCTGCCTGACCATTACCTTGGGGATAATAAGGTGTTGACCAATTATGCTGGATATGGAAGGTGTCGCAGAGGTGTTTCATGGCTTGGTTTTTAAAAGGTTTTCCGTTATTAGAGAGGATGGTGGACAGGATACCATATCTACAGAGAATATGGTAGAGGATGAATTTGGAAATCTGAGTACCGGTGATCTGTGAAAGAGGCATCACTTCCACCCACTTGGTGAAGTACTCAGTGGCGATAATGATGAATGTATGGCCATCGAATGATGGTGGGTAAATCTTGCCAATCAAGTCAAAACCCCATTGATAAAAAGGCCATGGTGCTAGGAGGGGCTGAAGATCTTGTGCTGGGGCATGAATCAAATCTGCATATTGTTGGCAGGGAAGACACTTCTTCACAAACTCACAAGTATCGTGTTCCAATGTAGGCCAATAGTACCCAGCTCATAGGATCCTTTTGGCCAGAGCAATGCCATTTGAATGAGCTCCACAGACACCGCCATGTACCTTCGTTAGTGTAGCATGGGCTTCAGTCTCATCCAGACATCTAAGGAGGATTCCATCATACCCGTGACGATAAAGCGTATCACCAATGATGACGTATCAGGAAGAGTGATGAATGAAGGATTTGTGTTGATTACGTGTAAGATCTGGGGGTATAATATTATCATGGAGGTAGGTGTAGATGTCCTGGTACCATGGGGAAGTGGGACTCACAATGTCGCACACCATGTCAGTCTCGAGGATATCATATGCTAGGATTAAAATTTGTTCCACAAGGAACTCACGTTCTGTGCGGTCTTTAGGCATGTCAAGCAGGGAACCAATAGTGGCCATTGCATCAGCTACTTTGTTTCGTACCCTAGGAATTTGTTCAAACTGTATAGAGGTGAAATATTTCTTGAAATCATCCACCATGCACTTGTAGGGTAATAGCTTATCATCCTTGGTTAGGAACTCATCATTAACTTGTCTAATGACTAGCAAAGAATCACCAAATACTTTCAAATGAGTTATATGCCACTGCTTTGCAATTCTGAGGCCAGTGAGGAGAGCTTCGTATTCTGCCATATTGTTGGTACATGGGAATGCTATCCTGAATGACTTTGGAATGTAGTCACCTTGAGGGGTAATGAATAAAATTCATGCCCCTAATCCATTGTGTGTATATGATCCATCAAAATATAGTGTCCACATGGGAGTCTCATCAACGGAGAAGACTTCTTCATCAGGGAATTTTGTGATCAATGGATGAGCATCAACTAAAGGAGCTTCTGCTAATTGATCTGTGATTATCTGTCCTTTAATAGCTTTGCAGTCCACATATTCTATGTCAAATTCACTTAGGAGCATGACCCACTTGGCCATGCGGCCAGTCAGAGTGGTTCTAGATAACAAATACTTCAATGGATAGATTTTGGCAATTAATTTGACTGGATGGCTGAGCATGTAATGTCAGAATTTCTGTGTGCTGAAGATGAGCGCAAGGTAGGCTTTTTCCATGGGGGAGTAGTTTAATTCGTAGCTGACCAATGTCCTACTGATGTAGTAGATCGCCCTCTCTTTCGATGATTCATCATGTTGTGCCAACAATGCCCCCAATGCGACTGAAGTGGCAGAGATGTAAAGCAAGAGGGGTTTTCCCGGAATAGGTGGCATCAAGATCGGCGGATGAGCTAAATATTCCTTAATTTTATCGAAACTCATCTGACACTGCTGGTTCCATCAGAAGGTGGAATCTTTCTTTAGGAGATGAGTGAATGGCTGACACTTATCTGCTAACTGGGCTATGAATCGATGGATGGACTACATCTTCCCTTGGAGGCTTCTTAACTATTTCAGATTGCATGGAGGTGGCATGTCCAGGATAGCCTTTACCTTGGCAGGATCAACCTCAATGCCCCTGCGAGAGACTATGAAACCCAACAACTTTTCTGACGTGACCCTAAAGACACACTTCTTTGGATTTAGCCGCAACTTGTAATATTCTAAACGCTCAAATATCCTTTTTAGGATGGCGGGATGTTCTGCTCGTGTTCTGGATTTCCCTAATAGGTCATCGACATAATCCTCCATGATGATATGTATGAGGTCATGGAAGATGACAGTCATTGCCCTCTGATATGTTGCCCCTGCATTTTTGAGACCAAAGGGCATAACATTGTAACAGAAAGTGCCCCAAGGAGTTGTGAAGGTGGTCTTGTGTTGGTCCTCAAGTGCGATTCGAATCTGATTATAACTAGAGAAGCCATCCATAAGGGATAACATCTCATGTCCTGCTGTCAGGTTAACCAACATGTCAATGTTAGGCAGGGGGAAGTCATCTTTTGGGCAGGCTTTGTTAAGATCCCTGAAGTCCGTGCAGATCCGAATGTCTCCATTTGGTTTGGCAACCAGAACTATATTGGAGATCCACTCAGAGTAGTCAATCGGTCCGATAAAACCCGCCTCTAATAACTTCTCCAATTCCTTCTTGACCAATAATGCGACCTATGGATGCATCTTGCGGAGCTTTTGTTTGATAGGCTTGGCGTCTGGGCGAATGTCTAAGTGATGAACTACTAAGGTGGGGTCTAAGCCTGGCATGTCTGAGTATGACCAAGCAAAGTTAATGATTCCCTCTTGGAGTAGCTGCACGATGACTGGATACTCTTGCTCTAAGAGTGACTTAGCTACATAGGTGATTTTAGGACTTTCAGCAGTTCCCAGATTAACTTCTTGAGTTTCTTCAATTAGAATAGATGATCGGGCAGATAATTGAGTTCCCATAAGGGGAAGATGAACATCTCCATCTTTTAGCACCTCTTCGAGGTTTTCGCCATCAGAGGCGTCCTTTATTTTTACTTTTTCAAGGTCAGGAAGTGCCTCAAGGAGGTCTTCACTAGATGACCACTTTTTACTTTTCTTGTTCTTATTTTTGTGATTGGAGTGTTCATCCTCCCCCAATCCCATAAGGTTGACATACGTATCCACAGACATATTAACAGGTGTGCTATTAGGGAGGTCCCAATCAATAAGCTCAGGGTGACAAAGGGATAGGCTAATAGTGCAAATGGATAAGCATTCGAACATGGATGATAGATCAGCGTGATCGACATCATCGTACGCACGTATGATGGATTCCTCCTCGGGTATGTCTTCCAATGAGCCATTGTCCACGGAGACACTATTGGAAGTATTAAATGATGTTTCAGTGCCTTTCTGCTTTCTGTCACACCCAATGCCTATGTTTTTTGGTAGTTGTGACGTATCAATGGGTTGTAGCCGCCCTTGCTCTTCTTTACCTAGGCCCCTGCCTTGATAGTTATGTTTTTCCACGAACTTTGTCAGCCAGGGGTACTTTTCTTGAAAATATTCCTTTAGAGGAGTTTATGGTTCGGGCTCTTCTCGGTAGACCCATTGGCTTATGTCTTCTTCTGGTGCATCTATCTTGACACTTGGGGACTTGAAAATGGTGGTAGGGATGTTTCTACCACTGAAGGTGACAGTCTTGTCTTCCTTTGGAGTAGCATGTGAAGGTTGACCATACTCATGTGGTGATGGTGGCATGGTTGCTACATTAAGAGCAGTATGCATTTCGTACTCACCACACCCTTTGTCAATGATCTGGACTTTGGTGACCATAGGATCGGTGACGAAAGATGGAGAGGTTATCATGATGGAGGGTGGATTAGCGGATGATGACTGGGATGCCCCCATTTCAACCCCAGGACAATAATGTAAATGGGGAAATGACGCTTCTAAAGTGCGACAATATTCAAATGGTTGGGGATCAGCTTAGATGGTGACCTCTTGTCCGTTGACTGGGAATTTTAGGCACTGATAGTATGTGGAGGGGACGGCTTGCATAGCATGGAGCCACGGACGGCCGAGGAGGAGATTATATGGCAAGTCTAGATCAAGGACATGACAGGTAATGTATTGAACCACAGGTCCCACCCAGATAGGGAGATTGATAATCCCTTCTAAATTCCTTTCTGCATTATCATAGGCTTTGATTGTGATGATCTGGTTACTTAAGTCCGCTTGAGTATACCCCACCTGTTTTATGAATTTCAAAGTACACAAATTGAGGGCAGAGCCATTATCTACCAAGACTCTTTTTATTTTATGGCGAGCAACCACGACTTCGATATGTAAGGGGTGATTATGACTGACATTGATGTTTGGCATACCATTTTGGCTGAAGTGCAGGTGATGAGACAAATCCAAGTGTCCCACCAAAGCTTGGAATTGTGTGGGGTTGATATCATTTGGCACATGGGTTTCTTGTAGTGCTCTATTGAGGATTTCTTGATGTACCAGGGAAGACTTAAGCAAATCCAAAATGGATATATGAGCAGGGATCTTTCTTAAGTGATCAAGGATGTTGTACTGAGAGCTTACAAGAGTTGATTGGGCGGGTGCAGAGGCTGTAGGGACAGTGATGCGGGCTCGTCATGTAGTAACAACACATTGAGGGTCTTTAGCTTTGACATGTATCATGGATACACGAGGTTCTACCTGCTCAATGTAATGAATAATACCCTCGTAATTGAGGGGTACATTCTTATAGCTCACGTTATTTGTGTTGTTGCTTTGAGGATTACTGTTGGAGGTGCTCAGGCCTTGATTATGGTTTGGAAAGGCGTTTTGATATATCTACAATTGGGCACTGGATGACAGAGCTTGACTGGGGTCAACCTTGATATCACCTCGATCTATGAGATCTTGGATGTAGTTTTACAGACCCTGACACTTATTCAAAGAGTGTCCTTTGATTTTATGGAACTCATAATATTCATTTTCCCTAAACCATGCTGGCTTAGGTTTAGATTCGTCGAGTGGCTTGGTGACAGGGTACGTGATCGGATAGTTGATCTGTAATAGTTTATTGAAGACGACACTCAGAGGTTCTCCTAGTTGAGCATATTGGCATTTAGTGTTCCCTTGGTTATTTTGATTGGACTGTTGGGGAGGATGGGGTGTCCCCTGCGGTACAGATATGGCGTTAGGTATGGATTGTTGTTGTCTCTGGGATGTGTTAGCCACGTGGACATGTTTAGTATCAGTAATGCCATCATTTACTGCATTTTTATTCTTGCTCCAAAAATGTGGCTTGTCATTGAATGACCTTTCCTTATCTTGATTATATATTTTGATGTGCCCCTTGGTAACAAGGGCACGCTCAAGGATGGGTCCCTTCTCTACTACCTCCGTGAAAGTGGTGACACAATGTAATCTAAAGTTATGAGCCATGTCGGGATGAGAGTTCTCCACGAAGAGGGTGACCATGTCCTTTTCTTTCAAAGGGGTTTTCATTCAGCTTGCTAGGGCATGCCACCTTTGGAGGTAGTTAGTAAAGGTTTCCCCTTCATGTTGTTTCTCTTTGAGGAGATCCAAGGTATTGGTATCTTTCTCCAAATTGAAGGAGAAGTAGGAGACAAAATTTTCTGACAGGTCTGCAAAAGATTTTATGGATCCCTTTTCGAGGGTCATGAACCACCCTAGGGTGTTGCTTGCTAGACTCTGAGGAAACAAGCGCAAGAGATAGTTGTCATTGTGGATAACTTCTTGACACTGGGAGTAAAACTCCTATAAGTGGGCCTTAGGATCTTTGTTCCCCTTATATTTGTCAAACTTTGGCATTTCAAAATGTTTGGGGAAGGGAATCAATGAGATGGAGGGATCAAACGGATATGGGCATATATCTTCGAACTTGAATGATTGTTTGCCAGTCCCTGCCTGAAGATCTTTCAGAGCGGCTTTGATTTCTAGTATGTTTGCACTGGCCAGTGTGTTGGATGGGTATTGATGGTAGGACAATTGTGGATTCTGAGATGACGCTTGGGGATGGTTGTATGGATAATGAGGAGGCAGTATCCCCTATTGATGCGCCAAGGGAACTTGTTGATAAAGAGGTTGTTGTTGTGAGGCGGGATATGGATTGGTTGGGTAGTTATGGGTGGCATACTATTGGGAAGTATGGAGAAGGTGTTGTTGATTAGTTTGTGGATATTGGGAGTGCTGATGTGACTATTGCGATGCCACATAGGATGGTTGTTGTTGATATTGTTGCTGGTTATAATGATTGTAATGATGGGGTGGTTGTTGATGCATTGTTGGCAGCTGTGGTGGGCGAGATGGGATGTTATGTGGTGGTTGCGCTTGTGGGCATAAGATGGATGCAAGGAATGGAGATATAGTCGGGGTTGAAGGCCAAGGTTGATTTCCTTGTGGTTGATGCAGTGGTGGTTATGTTGAGAATAAAGGATTGACCAATGGTTGTTGTTGAGGTCGAGGTGCGGCTGAGATGTTTTGCGAGGGGGGGTTGAGCACTAGTGGGAGCATAGGATTAGGATGTATTTTGTGGAGGGATGTTGGATTGGGGAGGTTTTTGGGATATGAATGATGATGGTGGAGGATTCGTAGCCCTAGGAAGTGGAGGCAAGGTATTGAAAGGGTTGCCCCTAGTATTGACAGGAGGCAGATTTGAGGGGGGTGATTCCGGTAGCATTAGAGGTTGCGATTGTGAGATGTTTTGGGGCATGCCGTAAGCAAAAAGGTCATTGGGGTCAGTGGTTTGGGGTGTCCTTGTGACCGAGATGATGGAATGCGTTGGATTGCCAATGGGATACAAAATAGCGTTGTCGAATTCAGGTTGATGCCAACCTTCTACAGAAGGAACATTGGTGACGTATGAGCTACTTGGGATGTCATGTGAACCTTGGGGTATATTAGATGTGGAGGTGCCATACTTGGATAAGTCGACACCTGATGGAAGCTTGACACCTTTGTCAATCAAGTGAGCCAAGATTTCCTCACCATGATTTTCAAGAAGGCATTCTGTCATTTGTGCATTAACAGGGTTACTGAAGTGTTCCTCGAATGTGAGCTCAGGTTGATTAGCCATGTTTTCCTCCCCAGGTGGTGACGTGTTTTGACCATCAACGTTGGATTGTGATGAGGTACCATTGTGGGGATCATGAGGGATGTTAGCGCCATAGTTAGGATCTGATAAAACATTCATTGTGTTGTTGGGATCTTGAGGGTTGTTTGATTGGGCATTCTGGCCTTGTTGGTCGGCCATTTTCTTTGCCTGTGATCGAGTCTGAACGGGCATGCAAGATGATGAGATGGATCAAGATATTAGAAAGACCTGGACAATGAAATATTGATTCGATTGGATGGGAGATTAGCTGATGACGATCAGTCAGACCGACGTGGATTGATTTGATGAAATTGGATCGGATTGATTGGTAGACACTGGATTAATCTAGATTTCGGATTTTGATCCGGATAGATTTGATGATGTGGGGGTTGGATTGATCTGATGATTAGGATTTCTTTGATGATAAATATGATGAAGACCAAAAACCACAACCGAATTTAAGAAGGATCCTTGGTAACACTAGGTATTGATTGACGGCTGGATGTATGATAACGACACCGAATCCAACTTGAGCTAGAAGCGGATTGATTGGGTCAGAAAGGATGACTGACTTAAGACGGATAGCAATCCTAAGTTAGTTATGATTATTATCATTAGGGATGAATACCTAGGTCAACTCGAATGACTACTCCAACGGGGCTTATATGGAATAGCGGAGATCGGGGATGAAAGCGGATTTGGGACGGATGGGGAGCGTCTTAGGACAGATGAATGACTCTCAGAACAAGCAAAAGAGTGCTCAGAATGAATGACTCTCAGAATGAGGGGATGAAGACTTGAAACGGACATTCAGATGTTCGTTTAGGATGTTGAATGGTCGTATTGATGTTCAAAACAAAGAGACAAGGGATGCCAAGTGATAATATAGGCTGGCCAAAGGTCAGGTCCGCCACAGCATAAGGTCAGGTCTGCCACAGCATGTGGTCAGGTCCGCCACAGCATAAGGTCAGGTCCGCCACAACATGAGGTCAGGTCCGCCACAGCATAAGGTCAGGTCCGCCACAACATGTGGTCAGGTCTGTCAAAGGATAAGTTTTAAGCTTGATGTTTTTGGTGGACAAGTAAGGCAAAGGACACAAAATATAGCAAACATGAAAAAGATTTGGCAAAACTGATAATGACTGGTTTTGCACGAGAAAGAAAATTCAGACAGCACAACCCTAGGATTAGTAGACACGGGTATGGCCAACAAAGTTTTGTACTCTAGGATGAACATGGTTGCTAAGGAGTCCTCGATATACACCCGGTACGTGAGGCCCAAACCGTCAACACCAACCCGTTACAAGCGTGATTCGGGAACCTTAGTGAGATACTAAAGGCTCAGACCAACTCTTCACGTCATCCTGGCGCTTCACCAATTACAACGTGGTTGGATTGAGGTACAGCTTTCGCTCTCCCCCCTTTATATACCTCGTTGGTATGCATGGTTGGAATCGTCCCTTGGGGTGATGAAATCCCCAAGCAGGTCCCACTAAGAAAATGAAAATGGGGTGACTCAAAGGACTTGGAAAGCTATGATTTCTCATCACCCAGGATTGGATATGTCAAAAAGCCTTCCACAAGCACGCCAAACAAGGTTTGTTGACCCCTCTAATTAAACTATGTGCCTAATTTACTAAAGGACAATTGGTAAAAACTTGAAATTTCACCTTCAGGAGGTCATGTCCACCACCGGAGGGTCAGGTCCGCCACTGGAAGGTTAGGTCTGCCACCGGAGGGTCAGGTCTGCCACCGGAGGGTCAAGTCCGCTACCGGAGGGTCAGGTCTGCCACTCTGTAACCTGAACCTGCAAAAATGCAAAAAATAGCAAACGTGAAAGAAAAAGACCCGTTTGTGCGTCCCACCAAGTGTGCCAAAAATGTGATAGGTCGAATATATGCGTTAGAAAATGAGCAGCAAACTAAAGAGTGTAAATAAACACCAAAACAACCTACACCTCAAGATTAGCCTAAGTTGGAATCAACACAAGATAAAAACAACAAATGGAACTGTATACCTTGTGTCGAATCGATCCTTTGGTTGGCCCTTCAATCTTTGATGTGTATGCTCCTTGGATGGAAAGATATGCAAAATAGATGATGATGTGAGGATGGATGGAAATGGATGAAAGCATGAAAATGGCTGAGTGTAGATTGAGAAATAAAATTGCAAGAGTTTGGCTAGCAAAATGATCTCTCCCCAAATGAGAGAAAAGAGGGAGTATTTATAGGAATTTTGAGAATTCCTAGAAGAAATGGACGGCCAAGATTGAGCCACCAAATATCAAGATGTAGGTCTAAGGTGAGTTGAGAACTCACAAGCCCTCACATCTTGACATGTGGCATGTGATATAGCCCTAAAAGGTGAAGTGGACATGAGGTGGAAGGATGGTATATGACATGGAGGGAGGTACAAAGTACCTTCGGATTGGACAAGATCTCCTCATAAAGGAGGTCCTTGTCCCTATGTGGGTGAGAGGACATGTGAGGAATTAAAAATTCTTCAAATATCCTCATGGGGAGATGGGAAAGAATAAAGAATAAAGAGAGGACATGTGGGAAGAAGTGAAGGAATTAAAAATTCCTTTTGAGTGCATTCGGAGATTAAAAATGAATTAAAAATTCACATGGGGAAGTGGAGTGCCTTGCCCAAAAGGAGAAATCCTTTAATAAGGTTGACTTAAGGACACATGCCATAAATGGGAAGGGGATTAGGTTGGACTAACCATATGATTAAGGTTGTGCAAGTACTTAATTAGATGGACTAATGACTTATTAGAAGCAAGTGGGAGATTATGGAGGATGTGACCCTAATGATGATTAGGGGTGCGCATATGTTAACCATAGTTAATTAGAGGAAGATGAAGGAGTTAAGATGGATTAGAGACCAACTTGCAAAAGTTGGAGGATGCGACAATGAGAGAGAAAAGAGGAATTAAAAAATGAATTTTAATTCCAAAAGGGGAATATGACTAAATTAAATAAAATGGTGTATTTATTTAATTTAGAGGAGGAAGAGGGGTAAAGTATTTATTAAATTAAATACTTTATGAACCCTATGTAAGATGCAAGGTATTAGTTAAACAGATGATTTAATTAATATTAACAAAGGGGATAAGCAACTGGATGAATAAGGAGATGTCTTTGATCATATGGAAGTGGTCAAATTAGATGTCTACAAAGAGATATGCCAAATTTTTTGCACCTCTGAAACACTTTAGATAAATTGGTGATGTGATCACCTCTATTCTTAGAAAAGACTGTCAAGTCATCCATATAAATAATTATGTATTTATCGGTTATATCCTTAAAAACAATGTCCATAGCTATTTGAAATGTGGCTCCAACATTAATCTAACTGAAAGGCATCCTCCTATAAGCAAAAGTACCCCAATTTGTGGTGAAAGCAATTTTATGTCTATCTTCATACTATACCATAACTTGATTGTATCCAGAGTAGCCATCCAGAAAAGACATCATTTGAGATCCATTGACAATCTAAAGTACTTCATCTAGTGAAGGTACTGGATAATTGTCCTTTTCTGATGCTCTGTTAAGGTTCCTAAAATCCACACACAGTCTGATTTCACCATTCTTTTTTCTCACAAGAACCAAATTTGCGACCTAGGTTGAATGTCTAACTGGGAATATGATTCTGGAAAACAACAGCTTTTGCACTTCCTTTTGGATTATGGGCTCTAACAGAGCATTAATTGGCCTTTTCCTCTACCTAAAGGGTTTCACTATTGGCTTCAGAGGGATAGTGTGAGTTATAATTGATGTGTCATAGGTCTTCAAATCTTCATAACTCCAAGCTATCACATCTTGATATGTATGTAATGCATCAATTATTCCTTTCCTCTCCTCTATATTTCATACTTTTCCAATGAAGAAATTCTTGATATCATCTTGAGTCCCCATATTGTCTGTTTCACATTGTCCACTGATGGACTCTTTCTTAGTATCTTGTTCCTGATCTTTGACCCTATCCAAATCAAAAATCTTTTTTAGTTACACCATTCCTCTGGGAATAGTATTAGTCTTCAAGTTGATTACTCCCTCCAAATCCATCTCTACTTCTTGAGGTTCAGTTTCATCAATAATCTAAGATGCAAAGACATCTGAACTTGTGATGAAATCCAAAATATGCTTATCATCTTCAAATACTTGGAAATTGGTAACATTGTCAAGTACTAAAGGCACAGAGGTTAATTCCACTATAAATTTCTTCAATCCATAAAGAGACAAAGGCTACAACATACTAGCTACTTGAGCAAGGGAATCTATTATTTGGTTCTTATTGTGTGGCATCAACTGAATGTTCAAGGTATCAAATCCTTCAATAAGGTCCCATACTCTTCCTATAATTGGTCATCCTCTTGTCATGACACAAATACTACCTCCTAACTTACTTAACCACTAACTCAGAATCCACAAAAACTTACAAAATCTTGACTTTTTTCTTTGGTTCCATGAGAACCCCATGAATCAAAGCCTCATATTCTGCTACATTATTAGTGCAATGAAAGTAAATTCTATGAGTAGCAAATAAATTTTTACCTTTTGGACTGATTAACTCAAATCCTGCCCTAGATCCTTGCTTCGATTTACATCCATCAAATCTTAAAGTCCAACAACCAACAACTGTAGACTTCCTTGTTGTATCTCTTGTATTATTATTGCTGGAGGGCTCTTCAAATAGCATCACTTTTTTCCTTTTAGTATCCTCTTGAGTATTCTGAATACTAATTCTGACTGCTAGAATAGGGTTGATACATTTTTGCACTTGTTCTACTATAGTCTAGCATAAATAACAATCCAGTTTAGAATGGGAGGTGTTATGGACTCTACACCAATTTGGAAAAGTAATTCTCTAAAATTCATTTCCCTACCCAACTGGATCTAATCCTCAATGCACTTCTGAATGAATTCTTGGAAATTATCCAATAAGTTGAGCTGATGATCCTTACGAACATTAACATCAAAGGGTTCTACCAGAGCTCTAGTACCACTAGATTCAACTATGAGATCCATGGGAGTATCATGTAGCATAAGGATTTATTCCACATCGGTTTCCTCAAAAGGGGCTGCAAGCATGTAATTACCCATACTCACTTCTAATATCAATATTTCATTAGAAGTATTCTGATATTTTGTGATCATATATTTCATCCTAGGTTCTCTTTCAATCTTGATCTGATTTGGTACTCCCTTCTAGGGAAGCCACATATGACAGTGATCGGTTGATACATATCCATTCATAGCTCTAGTAAAGTCTCTTCTGAGAATCATACCATAAGCATCAGGTATATTTGCCACAATATATTAATAACTTACTAAATTCTAGAGTTAGAAGCAACCTGAATATGAATCATTTTCAATTCCCCTACAACATTAACTTCAATTCTATCCAGTTGAGTAACTTTCTTTTGGGAATCAACAGGAGTAATACCTAAGGCTCTATAGACACCAAAAGGCTTTACATTGGTGGAAGCACCTGAATCCAACAAACAATTATGCAAGTTCTTACCAAATATACGAACAAAGATCAAAAATGGAGGAGTGTCTGTTTTCCCTTGGAATAGAGTCAAGGGAGTTTCCACTTGAGCAACTTGAGTTCCATATTTCTCTTTTCCTTTATCTCTAGGTGGCATGTGAAATTGATTGTGAATCTGATTCTGCCCTTTTACTAGTTGAGAACTAGATGCTTTATTGACACTCTCACTAACTAATTTACCTTGTGATATAGAATTTGCATTATAAGCTCCTAGAACTGTATATCTAATGCTTGGAACTCTCAATAACTCAAATGAAGAGAGACTTACCTTTAGCTTCATGAGGTCTTCTATAACATATATGGCTAGTTGTTCCACACTCAAATCAGCAGGGGCCTCTTTTGGGCGTTCCACCACCTTATCTTTACTTATCTCAAGAGTCCTTCCTTTTGAAAAATGCATTAGTCCTTGATCTTTAGATAAGTACTGCCTAGACACCTGAGGATATGTTGGATTATTGTTGGAATTAGGATCTGGAGATGTAGTAAATTTTTTTGGTGGAATAGAGGTTGTGAAGGGGCCTCCAGCCTATGAATTCCTATGTGGCAGGTCCCTCAAATCATATTTTTTAATAGGCCACTGAAATGTCCGCACCTCTTCAATATAAGATTCTTCTTCATCCATGGGGCCATTTTCATTTACTGGATTTTCATCGAACAACTGTGTAATCTCATCTTCATTTCACACTAGATCCACCTCTTCTTTAAGATAGTCTAACTCTTCCTCAGGTACATTCTCCTTGCTCTATGGAAAAGGAGCATGATTGAGTACCAACACTGATGAATCATAGGGAGTAGATGGCACCATCTCCTGACTACTTGTATTGTTCTCCACTTCATACTAGAAGATTGAAGTTGTTGTTTGAAATTCTGGACAATCTAACTCAAAATGCTAACTTGTTTTATAGAGCCTACACCATCTGGATAAAGCAGCCTTAGCTAAATATACACCGCTAGGAGGATTTTTTTGATTAACTGGTTGATCCAATGGGGTGGGGATGCCTCCATTATTAGGCCTTGTATTCCAAGTTTTGTTCTGTCTGGGTGGTTGTCTCCTATCAAACCCTTGTCCACCAGCTTGAATCCTATCAAATTTTTGGCCTGAAGATTGTCCTTTATCATAATTTTGTCCTCTATCATTATTATATCCTTTTTCAAGATGTTGACCTCTATCAAAATGTTGTCCTTGTTGAATTTCTCAAATTTCTCTGCTATTATTGGACTGCATACTTCTTTGAATAGCCTGAAGCTGACTATTTTGGTTTCTCAAATAAGTTACCTCCATGTTTAGCTTCTTCACCTGTTCAGTTAGCTCATCTAGTCTCTCTTTGTCATGATTTCTATATGGAAGTTGATTTGCATTGTTTTGAATATATCCTGTAGTAGTACTAGCATTCAATGATTGGTTCAAGACTTCGTAATTCTACAAATATGTGGGAAAACTAGCCTGTGTTTGTGGATGAAGAGGCTGATTTACATTTTGCTAAGGGTAACTAGCTACGGTTGGAACTTGATTCACAGGAGGTCCTTGGTGAGGAACCATAGGAAACTGAGGTACCGGATTCATGATTGGAGTATGATTGGCAAGAGCCTGATTAAGGGTTGGTACTTTCTCAGGGTGAGCAACAAGTCCTAGTGATGGTAAAGGCCCAAAAAAATGTTGTCTTAAAGTTGTGCTAACCTTCACAGCCTCTACGTATGCATCAAGTAGGGTAGTAGGAGGGTTGTTTCTCCACTTCATGAAGGTAGTTGTCAAACTATCAAGACCCTCATAATAAACTTCTAAAGCAATGGCCTCATCAACATCATAAGGAGCCTATAGTCGGGTATAAGCACGATGAAACCTATTGTTAAAGGACGATATGGGCTCATGTACTTCCCTCTTAACATTGGTAAACTGAAGATAAAGCTCATTGGGATGAATGGGGATCCTAAACTTATGTAAAAATGTAGTCTCCAATTCAATCTAATTTTGAATAGACCCGGCAGGCAAATGATTATACTAGTAGAATGCATCTTCTCCTAAGGAATAAGGAAAGAGCCTACACGCTACGTCCTCATGATTGATTCCTCTTTCCTTAAGGAAAGTCTGAAAGATCCTAATGTGTTCCTCATCAGTTCTATTGGGGTTGACCATTAACATGGAACTTGGAACAAAAGTGTTTTGGGTTCTTGGGCATGACATTATTTAATTTTTGAGAATTGTTAATGCACCCCTAAATCCTCCAGAAATCCTAATTCATCTTGTGCTCAAATCCCTAATAAATAAAAACCTCAATAAATACCTCTAACAATTCCTCATCATGCTCCTAGAACACAAGAAAATTTAATGGGGCAAATTGAAAATAACAAAAAATAAATTGAGTTAATTACAAGGTTGAGAGATCCTTCAGACACAACCTCACATAGAATCACACTTGCACAATTACTTCAATCCATAATATCTAATGTAGATTTAGTTAGCAGGAAAATAAATAGTTGGTCCAAGAAGAGATGAGAGCTTAAAGTCAATTTTATGAAGACAAATTATCATATAAACAAGTTAAAGATGAAAAAATTACAAAATATAACTTGTGTGCACTATTCACAAACCCTAAAATTAATCGACCCTTACATCTTGCATGCAAGAGGTTTCCTATCCATTGGTGCAACCACAAAGGGATAAATAATTTTTTTGGGAAAGCTGGTGGATGGTTTTTGACCATCCTCCATGCAACAACAATGAGGTACCACAATATTTTTTGGAAAACTCTATTGTTATTTTTTCCTAAATGAAATCCCAAACTATTTTGACTTAACTAGAAAGCATCTTACACTCACTAAAGAAGTCACTCCTCACATTTCTGGTGCCCCCAAAATTCACAAAGCTGGTATTCCCCATTGACCCATTGTTGACACCATGGTTGCCCCAACCTATCAGCTAGCCTCTCATCTATCCAAGCTTCTTGCCCCCTAACGGGCCATTGAAACTCTTATATTAAGAATTATAACCATTTTGTGGAATTCATCAAAGATAAAAAAAATTAGACAAAAATGACCATCTTGTTAGCTTTGATGTAGTTTCTCGCTTCACCAAGGTACCTATTCCAAACTCCATTGAAATTATCCTTCATAAGACCAATAGTGAAATTGCCTCCTTAGTTGAGTTGTGTCTAAGATCCACATTCTTTTCCTTCTAAAGAATTGTTTATGAGAAAGTAGATGGGGATGCAATGGGATCCCCCTTGTCCCTAATTGTGGCCAACATTTACATGGAACATTTTGAAGATATTGTGCTCAGTTCCTTTCCCCTTAAACCTATGGTGGAAGAATTATGTGGATGACACCAACATTTGTTGGTCGCATGGTCTTGAGAAGTTGGAGTTTCACTCTCATCTCAACAACATAGCTCATTGCATCTCCCTCACCAAAGGGCTTGAAGCTAGCAATCAACTCCCCTTCCATGATATCCTTCTCACTAGAAAGTTGGATGGTTCATTGGCTTGGCGGGTCTTTCGCAAAGCTACGTATACAAATCTCTACCTGCATGCCTCTTCCCATCATCATCGTGTCACCCAAAAAATGGGCATCCTCAAAAATTTGATGACCAGAGCCTTTAGGATTTGTCATAATGCCAACATTGATAATGAGATTGCACACCTCACTTGAGTCTTCAAATTAAAAGGGTATAAAAGAAAAAGTATCCTTAAAGCTATCAAGCAAGTGAGATCCAATGCCATTCCTAAACCTAGAAATCCTTTCCCCTCTAACCATCCTATTGCTGCTCTTCCCTTCATTGAGGGCCTCTCCTATAAGATTTCTAAGATTCTTCAAGAAAGGGGATTATGCTACACCTTCAAACCTATTCGTACCCTCAAGCACCATATCCCCTCCCCCAAAGACCCCCCAAGCCTTCTCAATTGTGTTGGTGTATACAAAGTCACTTGCTCTTATGGAATGCCATACATTGGTAAGACTGACTGATCGATCAACACTAGAATAAAGGAGCACAATGCTAATATAAGACATAAGCATGTCCTAAAATTGGCTCTCGCAAAGCACTTATCCATGACTAAACACCATATTCCCTTAGAAGATACTCAAATCCTCATCAAGGAGGAAAACTTCTTTAAGATAAAATTCAAGGAGGCCATTGAAATTAACCATCACAACTCTAACCTGAACCGACATGTCGATTGGAATCTAAGTTTTTCTTGGCAACCCTTACTAGCTCTCCATAAACCTTTTCGTCTCCAACCCTTGGTTTCTTCTTCCTCTTTATAATTTTGTTGCCATCCCCTTTCCTTTTTGGGGTTTTTTTTTTTTGTTACCTTCTATTTTTTTTTCCTTTTTTATCTAATTTTTATTTCTTACTTCTTTTCTTTATTTTTACCTATATCATTATTCTTCCCTTTATTTATTTATTTATTATTTATTCATTTATTTATTTCTTAATAAGTTTTTCACTTGTTGCTTTCCCTAATTTTACTAAGTAAATATTATATTTTTATTTTTATTTTTAATTTATATTTTTATTGTTGCAATCTTCTTGTTTGTAATTTCTTAATAATTTTCTTAGCTAAAATTTGTTCACATTTTTTATTTAATAATTTCTTTGAACATTATTAAAATTTATTTAAAAAATTTCCTTTTAGTTTTATAATTCATTTAAAGTGTTCATTTAAATGAACATTTATCTTTAACAATTATAATTATAGAATACATATTATTTTTAATTAAATTATATAATTATAATTTTTAAATTCTATAATGTTCATTTAATTTAAATGAATATTACAAAACTTACAAATATTAACTTTATGTTATTAATTTCCTTCACATCTTTTACCTTTTATTTTTCCTTTGCTTATTTTTTTAAAAAAAATTGGAACTCTTTTTTCTTTAATTCTTCTTGTTACTTTATTGTTATTTTTTCTTCTTTTAAACTTTAAACATGTTCTTTTTTGTCTTTAAATAAATCTTAATTTATAGGATTTTGAGATTACAATTATAATAAAAGTATAAGAGGTAAGTAATTTTCTATTTTTTAGTCTCTTTTTCTTCTTTTTTTCAACTTTTCTCTTCATGGTTTTTGGACCCTTTTATCTCAACCCCCTCATATTTTTAAGCATGTCCTATTTGTTAACTATGTTACAATTCTCTTCTCTTGTCTTGTTTCTCTCCTGATGATGGATCATAAAGTTTGATTCAAAACATTAAGAGAGTAAAAAACTCACACATTCAAATCCAAAAATCTCTTGCTTTAAAATTCAAATATGTCAATGTTGGAAATTTAAAATTTGCAATTCTTTTGTCTGAAGTCAACCATCAAGATTTAATTTTCAGAAAATTGAATAAATGCCTATAAATACCTAGTTATTGCATCATCTCAAATCTAACAGAAAGGATAAAGGTCAAGAGCAGCATTTTAGAGCATTATTGCAACAATTCAAGATCCTAACATCATGTAAAAGTTCATGTGAGTTTACGTATGTTTATGTTATCATTGTTTTATGAAGGTTAATACTTTGTAGGTCTCCAAGACAATTCAAGCATTCAAACAATCTATTAAGAAAGATCAAATATCATTGAAGTAATGTGGATGATTTTAGTCCTTCAAGGAAGCCATTGGAGGTTGGTGAGTTGTAGCATTTGTTCATTCATCATTTCCTTCCTTTCTCTTATTAATTTATCATTGACATTTCCATTACGGAAGTGAAAACATTTACACGGGGTGTGGCTAAGGCAAGCCCCTCTACTATGGCACAAAATTTTCCCTCTTTGTAAATGTGCATATTAGAGGTTTGAAGAATATTAAAAGGATCTTGAAGACCACTTGTTCATTGTTGCATTTGTTGTCATATATCTTGTCAAGCTACGAAAACTAAATTACAAAAATATCTAGAAGTGTTTTGATAGATTCAAAAGCAAAATTTTGGAGTGTATATCCTACACTAGAGGACCTCGAAAATATATCTAAAAAATCATACAAGGACATTGAAACATTGCATGTTAGTGTCCACCAAAATCAACCTCAAATTTGAATCATAGGTGCACAGTGTTCAACTCTGCTCATTTCTACTATTTGAATTTATCTGTGAATTTTTGTACTTGTATTTGCAGCAGAATAGTAAATTGCACTCTTAACATAGTTAGATCATTACATTTCATCATTAGAGTTTTTCCATATTTGGTTAAGCACTGATTAACTCACCTATTAGGTTGTAAGTCAATCTCATACCTTGTCCAAATCCATCCAAATTTCATTCTATCCTTGAATTTCCAAATCACATTCATGTATCCCCCTTCAATTAATGATATTTTGTAAAGGTGTCAACCCCAAGAGGTAAATCCCTAAGGTTACATTTTCTTACATTTCAAAACCCTAAATAGTTTTTTATTTAAAAAATAGTTTACCTGTAAACTTTCTCATTTTTTTATTATAATGCATTTGAATGAATATGGTTCATGTTTTTTATTTAGGACTCATGGTCTTTGAGTTTAGTGATTATCATTTATGGTTTATTGTTTATTATTTAATTGGAAATCCTAAACCATAAAACCATAAGCCCATTGTAAATCATAAACCCTAAACCATAAACCCATTGTAAATCCTAAACCATAAACCCATAGGAAATCCTAAACCTTAAACCTTAAAACGATACATCATAAACTTTTATAGCTAACCCATAAGCCCTAAATTCTAATTTGTAAACACTAATACCTAAAACCTAATTTATAACCTTAAAGCATTCACAAAGACTTAAAAATCATTTATTCATGAAGGCAAAAGGAAAATTTTGGTGGGTGTAGTAGTATTTACAAGTGGATATTCATTTCTCTTTTCTAATTCTACTTCCTTCAATATCATAAATAATAAAAAACATCTTGTAAGCATGGGTAAAGAATTGAGACTTTCTAGTATTTGGATAACCATTCATTTTATATGCATGTACATAATATATATTTATTATTGTCTCAACCAAAAATGTATAGTTGGACATTTTTATGATCACTTGAGTCTTTCTTATGGACTTTGGCTTGATTTTTCCTAGATTTAATGCTGTAATGCAGTCAACACATTCACTTAGGTCTTGGACCCTTGTGAATCAATAAGAATTCTAGGATGTCTTGTAAAAGTGTTGTGAAGTGTTGTAGCCCACTTTCACACTTTTCTAGGACCCTTTTATTATAATTCACCTAAATAACCTCTTTTATCACTTTCCAAGTATTATTTCAAAGTGCTGCAAAGAGTTGTAAGAAACTCTCATGCTTTTCTAGGCTTTTCATAACTAATTTGACCCTTTCTTATGTTTAAATGACCCCTTAATGAACTTTTTGGCCCTAATTAAGTGTGTTTCAAAGAATAATTATGTTAAACCTCATTAAATTCACTTTAATTCCAACACCTAGTAAAATTTCCCTAGTGGGACCAAGTGGCCACCTGGGGTGACTTAGTCCCACTAGGCACAAAAATCAATATTATTTTAATTTTTTGTCGCGATTTTAATCTCTTAACCTTAAGGTCGGCCTGTGATGTGTTATTTTTGGGAAATATTGTAAAATCAAGTATAAATAAAGGGTTTTCCTCTCATTTTGCATCTTCTAATTCCCCAAATTAGTCTAATACATTCATTCACACATTTGCATACAATAATAATTCTCAAGCATTCTAAGATTATCAAGAAACCATTGGAGAATCTTCTTGTATATCATCAGATTTCTACATCAAGGGTTTGGTGAGTTGTAACATTGCATGTTTTTCATTCATCATTCTATTTCTATTTCATTTCATTTTCTAGGGTTTGATTACCAAATTGGGGCTTGACCAAGGAAAACCCCTATTCTCTAACCCTTAACCCTTTTTCCCCTCTTTGCATATACGTTTTGTAAATCTTCTATGAAAATTTGTTAAAGAGGAAAGTGTTAAAAATTGGTCAACAATCCATCAAAGTCATTCAAGTCAACAAAGCCCTAATTGAGGCTTGGAGACCTCTTTCAACCCGATTTTTGCAATTTCAGAACTGGACACCTTTCAAGAAGAGGAGTGCAAACTGAAAGCTATAGATTCCTACCATGAATTTCTTGAGATTCCCAAGTGGACTGAGTTGCCATATGTGGTGAATTAGTCCCACTAATAGGCTTGAAAAGTGATTTTCTCATTTTTGGATACCCATTTGGCAAAAACCCATTCCAATAGAATCTCCCTAAAATAGGACTAAGTCATCCAACTTGGTGTAAGTATCCTAGTTGGCCCTAACAAAAAAATATATAGGATTCTAGAGCCTATTTGCATCACATTCCAGTTTCTAGGTGCAACTCTCCAGTTTTGTTCATTTCTATTATTGTTTACTTGCATTCTTAGGTCATTTTGCATACATCATTGTGTTTTCAAACAACTTGCATTCCTTAGGTTTTACATTAATAATCAATATATTTTATCATTTTATTGCATTTCGACATATTTAATTCATTCTTGCATAGTTTTGAGTGGGGACATTATGCATTTTGGTTCATCTCTCTCCTTTTATAGGTGAAAAACCCTAGAAGTGCTAGAGAACCTTGGATACCATAATTGGGTCCACATTTTGGTGAACTCAACTTTAGAACATTTTACTCCTAATCTCAAGTGCATTTACATCCTAGGAATAGCTTGCATCAACATTGCATTAGGTAAATTTTATTGTTTAATTTGCATCCTAGGGTTTTAAAAATTGCATTAGTGAAAGCTTGTATAGCTTATATTTTTACATTGTGTTTCATTAAAAATTTAAAAAATTATGCATTTTCATATTATATCTACATCTAAAAACTTAAAATCATAAAATTTCATTTAAAAATTCTAAAAAATCTCAAAAAAATCACCACTAGGACTAATTCGCCACATTGGGTGACTTAGTCCTCCTACATATTATGCACTATAACTTCTATCATTTTCAAATCATTTTTTGCATTTATGTTTTCTGTTATTACATTTCTATTACACTTTCCAAAATTTATGTTATCAACATTTTATTGCTCTTAGTTTACATTACATTTCAATTCACCTACATTTAGAAACCTTTGCATGAGTGTTTGGGGTCCTATTACTAATACCTTAGTGAGAATAAGTTCAAGACTCATGTTATCCCACGATAACACACTCGTTGTAGACCTTGGGTTATCTAAAGCTTCCACTCCAAGTATTGCAACTAGTATGCTAGGCATGGATCCTACCTTTAGCAACTCTTTTCCTTCCAACAACATGCAAGTTGACACACAAAATGATCAAATTTCACAAGACAAAATCATTAACATTCATGAGGATTTAACACATCTTCAACATCAAGTGTGTCTTGAAAGCATTTAAACCACTCCAATTTCTGCCATAGAAAACATCCATCACATACTTGAAATTGAAGAAGGCCTAGACATTATGAAATAAATCGTTGAGATATACCATAAACATGTTCCTTCCACCTCTAGTACATATCAACCAACAAAATTGTGGTTAGCGAAGGAGGACCTCACACTCCTCCTCCTTCAATAGTACAATCCATACCTACCTATACCACTCCTCAAATCACAACAACCATGCAACAAGTTAGTAATTTGATTCCTTTCTCAACTATTCCTAATAGCATTCCTAATTCCTATGTGACATCACATGTTCTATCCTCTTCCACCATACCATCTATAAGCATTACATTTACTTTCCCTACCACTACATATACTCCATCACCACTTTCCCTTCCAACTCATACCACTTTCATTGACCCTCTCAACACATAACTTTTCCAAACTATCTCCTCCATGCAAAAACAAATATCCACCATAAACCAAAACCATAATGGACCACCCACCTATTATGTCTGAAGCAGCCCATTATCTTTGAAAATATTGCAAACACCAATAACACACGAAATAGAGATGCCTAGATTTGAGAAATATGAAGGGAAGGGAGATCCTTCCAACCATGTTAATGCTTACACAACCTTATTTAGTGACTTTGTTCTTGATGATAAATTGTTAGCAAAATTGTTTCCTAGGACTTTAAAAGACACTGCCTTGGAATGGTTTTCATCCTTACTGAACAATTCAATTCATTCATTCAATGAACTAGTTGATGCATTTATAAATCATTTCCATGTGCATATGACTCCAAAGATGACCTTGGTTGATTTGATGCAATGCAAAATATGAGTAGGTGAATTCCTAGTCTAAAATGCAAAACAAACAGAATACAAACAAGGAAAACACAAACAACACATCAATTATTAGCCTAGTTGAACTTGAAAAAAAATAAAAGACAAAGAGCAGTGTATTACCTTGTCCTAGTTGATGAGTTGGTTGGCCCTATTGATTTTTTTGATTGTGTGCTCCTTTGGATGAAAACTAGTATAAAATCTAGTGTAAAACGAAGAGGATGATATGGGGAATGTAATGATGCAAGTGGGTATTTGGATAGATGTATAATATGGATGCAAATGAAGCTACAATAATGGAGGTTATGACTTGGATGAGTTCTTGAGAGTTAGAGTGCAAATGTGTGTTGTTGAATGTTGCAAATGAGAGAAAAATCCTCTAATTTTAGGGGAAATGCCTCTAAGAAATGAAGGGCCAAGATGAGACCACCATGGACAAGATCAAGGGCTAGGGTGAGTTGAGGACTCACAAGCCCTCACATCTTACCATGTGCCCAGTGAGGTGTCAAAGGGAAGGTGAGGTGGAAGTACCTTATGGTACCTAGGGATTGGGACAAGATCTCCTGATAAAGGAGGTCCTTGTACCCATGTGGGTGATGGGATGTTTGAGGAATTTAAAATTCCTCAAATATCCACATGGGGAAGAGGAGAGGAGTTAAAAATTCCTAAAAAGACATGGGGAGAATAAATGTGAATTTTAAATTCACATGGGGAAATGGGTTACCTTCTCCAAAAGGAGAAAACAATTAATGAAGGTTGACCTGGGGGTATGCGATAAATGGCATAAGGATTAGGTTTACCTAATCAAGTAATTAAGGTTGTGCAAATAAGGGATTAAGCAGGCTAATGGAAGATTAAGGGAAATGGAGAATTATGGAGGATGTGACACTAATCCTGATTAGGGGTGTGCACATCTTAATTGTAGATTAATTAAATTAATCTAGATTAAAGAGGAATTATGGAGGATGGGACAAGGAGAGAGAAAAGGCAATTTTAAAATTTGATTTAAATTCATAAAAGGTAAATTACTAAATTAAAAATTTTAAAGTATTTATTTAATTTAGAGAAGAAAGGAGACAAGGGATAAAGTATTTAACTATTTAATTAAATACCTTAGGAACATTAGAAAAAGAGGGATATTAATTAAATAATAAATTATTTAATTAATATAGATGAAGGATGTGGGATAGAAGAAAAAAGGGGATGAATTTGACCATATCTAGATGGTCAAATTTGGATGTCTACATTTTTTCCCTCTTAAAAATACTGTTAGAATAATAGTGTTTCAAACAAAAATAAAATGTAGATGACTCAATAGAAAAGGACTGGAAAGTGATGCCCCAACATGAGAAAAGTTGTGTAGGTTTTCTAATCATGGAAAAAGAATGAGCATTGCCCCAGTGTCACAGGGAAATGGACATCATAGAGGAAAAAAGAAAAATGATAGGGTATTCCCCCTCGAGAGGGCAGATGGGGAAGAAAAAGGGGCCCCGGGTGACTTCTCAATATAGAGAAATGGAGGGTACCATGCAGTAGAATGCAAAAAACCATGAAGAATGGATTTTGAATGGAGGAAAATGGAAAAACGGGGTGTAAATGGTGGCCCACAAAAGAAAAGGGATTAAATGAATTAAAAAGCAGGTTAAATAAAGGGTAAAAATTACCCAAAGTTTAAAAATTTAAAAAGGGGGAAAAGTTATAAATAGTAATTTTAGAAATTACTATTCACCATTTGCACACTTGGCAGTTGACTGAGCAAGAGAGAGAGAGGAAGTGAGTGATGAGGATGGCTGATGGGAGCAACAACGAGGATGAGGGATTTGTAGATAATGAGATCATCCACTGAAGTGAGGAGGTGCGCCAATTCTACTATGAGTGCGCGGTGCCCTACTAGGTAAGATCGAAAACTCACTTTGTGATTTGGATTTTGATTTTAAATGCATTTTAAAATTGGGGTTTTGGGTAGACTAGGGGGAAGATCCATGACGGATGGGCAAATTTTCCCATCTGTATGGTGAATTCGCTCATCCATGGTGGTGGGCATCAGAAGAGGTGAATTCACCTCTAGCAAGGGCAAATTTTTCGAGCAAGGGAAATGGTGAATTCACCCCTCCACAAAAGGGTGTTTTTGCTATATGTAGCGGCTAGGATGATAAGAAATAGGTGAATTTAATTTCACCCAATGAGGCATCGAAAGAGGAAGGGCGAATTTTCCTATGAGAGAGGCAATTTTGTGGGTGGCCCAAAAAAGGGAAAATTGGCTGACAGAAGAAAAAAGGCGAATTTGCTGACCGAAGGAAAAAGGTGAATTCACCTAAAACAAGGGAGAATTTGTTGACTGAAGGAAAAAGGAGAATTCACCTAAAACAAGGGAAATTTTTCTAGTCAAAGAGGCAAATGTTTCAACATCCAAAAAAGGAAAATCTACCAAAAATTAGGTGAATTTGGCGAGCAGGGGAAAAAGGGCAAATTCGTCTTGAAAAATGACAAATTTGTTGAGTAGAGAAAAAAGGTGAATTCACCTTAAAAAAGGTGAATTTTTTGGGAAGAAGAAAAAAAGGAAAATTCGCTTTGAAAAAGGGTGAATTTGCAAAAGGACTAAAAAAGGTGTGAATTCACCAAAATCCTAGGGTAGGAGAAGAATGATAGAAAAGGAAATGAAATTGATGAAAGACTGACCTACCGTTTTATGTGGATGTAGAACTTCAAGATGTTGTGGGCGTGCAAGAGGCACTCGGCGGTTTTGGAGGTGACTATCAAGGCAATGAACACCAAGGATCCTACAGTGCTAGCTTAGGCGGGGTTACTGCATATGTTGGGCTATCCCAACATCAGAGTGCATTGGTTGCTCCTAATAGCATTGATGGAGTGATGGAGCTTCAAGATCTCAACATTCCATCTCTAGATAGGAGAGATGACAGTGACACTTCAGGACATGTGGAAGATGCTACAGCTACCTATTGATGGGAACTTGGTGAGCTAGACATAGAGCTAGGGAGAGAGTGAGACAAGAGCTTATAGGTGATCTTTGCATAGGTGGAATTCCCTATCTAGGGAGGAGAGTTAGACTTGGACGAGTGCTTGGGATTGGAGGTGCGTGCACTAACATTGTACCTCTATGGGATGATTAGTAGGATACTACTACCAGATAGGAGTGAATGATTTTGCAGCCTCAATATTATTAAGGTTGTGTGACACATTGTGGAGAGGAGGGAGGGAGATTTTGCATGGGGTTCATGCGTGTTGGACCAACTATATCAAGGAATGCATGTGGTGTGCTATAGGATAGGTCTCAGTATCACACATGTGTCACTACTCCAGGTGTGGGCTTGGGAGAATATTAGAGTGGCAAGACCAAGGGTTCTGATGGTAGGGGCATGGGATGATACATTGCTAGTAGCATATTGGTATGGGATAGAGTATTCCTGGCAGTTGCACTACTTGGATGTTAGTGACTTGGAGGCATGGAGGAGGAGGTTAGATGACTTACAAGATGACTAGATCATATGGAGACCATACTAGAGGTAGTTTTTAGGTTGGAGACAGGATGAGAGGAGGCACATGGGATACTTTTTCATAGTATGCTACTTGATTGGCCAAGACCCACACATTGTTGAGCTGTACAGACCAGATAGGGTCATGACACAGTTTGGTTTACAATAGGATATCCCTCTAGAACTACATAGGTTTCAAAAGATTACCCAAGAGCACCTATGGGGTGATCATATCATAGGGGATTTTATGAGGAAGATGTGGGAGGACTTATAACTAGTGTCGTATTCAAGGAGAGGAGGGGTGGCAGATGTAGGGACAATGGTACAGTACTCTGCATGGTGGGAACAATATAGACCAAGACAGATGATGATAATTCACTCAATTAAGGGGCACTACGATACAACTCAGATGACAAGAGTAGATTAGATGAGTGGAGGAGAGTTAGGAGGAGAGGCAGTCAATAGAGGAGGGGTAGAGACAAAGAGACTGAGGCCAAGGAGGAGAGAGGAGATCAGTAGGTGAGAGGATAGGGGGAAGCGATGGAGGAGGATTCCCTAGTGGTACATCCACTGGTGATAATACCATATGTACCTCCACCTCCTAAAGATCTAGCGGTACTACTAACAAGATCTGTAGCAAGACTAAGGATAGCAAAGCATAGAATTCAACAGTCAGAGGTGGACAGGGACATGTTGTAGGCTAAGGTGATCATATTGCAGGTACAGGGACTATAGAGAGTTGGAAGATCAGGTATCCAAGAAGGTGCATGATTGAGAGAGAGATGGGGAGGACTTGATAAGGCAGCTAGCAAAGATGTAGAGGGAGAGGGACAAGCTTAGGAGGGAGCAGGATGAGCTATGAGATAGAGAAGAGTATGCAGAGATGATAGCCGAGGATGTAGGGGAAATGTTAGAGAGAGCAGAGGCAACAAAGGCATAGGTACAAGCCTTGCAGGATGAGAGGGATACAATTGCAGAGCAGATTTCATGGATGCAGGCACATATAGACTAGCTGAGGATGGCACATGATGCATGGGAGTAGGAGAGGAGGTACTTGGCTAGATTATAGGATAGGTATAGGGTGGAGTGAGACATGGCCAAGATATAGGTAATGGAGAGCGACAAGTATATGAGAGATTCCAACTACTACATGGGGGAATATTTTAGAGAGGCTCCATATCTTGCATGTTGTGTACCTCCCTATGTCCAAGCAGTACCATAGATTCCAACACCATCATGATCATTAGGGACACATACACAAGGGTATAGCATCTATAAAGAGACTCCCCCACGAAGAGGACCAGTTCCAAATTCCCCACAAAGGTCAAATGAGGCCAGTACAGGGTAGAGAGGATAGGAGAGGGGAGAGGATACATGTTTTTGATAGGTACAGGGTGGATGTGCAGTGGACAGGGATAGAGACCACAGATCTAGCAGTGCAGATCAGAGATAGATCATTTTAATCATTGATGTAGTCTCTACAATTGATTCAAATCCCTGTACTTGTATTTTATTCGATGATTATTGATGGATATGATGGACATGTATTATGATTGTACGATGGACTTTATTATGGACTTTATGATGGACATGATATTTTGATATTTATATGATATGCGATAACCCTTATCGACACTATGTTGTGCTTATGTGATGGATATTTATTTATGCACATGTGTGTGTATGTGTTTTATTATGGATGATTATGATGATGATGACTATGATGTATGCATGTGTTTATGATTATTTATATTTATGCCTATGTGGATTACATGGATGAGATGCATGATGCCTAACACTTTGTGATGTAGGAAGTGATGGATTATTTATGATGTTATATGTTATGGACATGAGACTAATGATTTGTGATGTAGGTGGCGATGTATGCATGGAATAATCAACAAATGTGACCTAGAAATGTTAATCAGCTAATAGCATATGGATATCTATGTTGTACACTGTGCAATCAATTTTCTTCTTAATTCTTGTGGGGATTTTTTCTAGGCATATTATTATGATTTGATGTATGTTATTAAAATGAAATGTGATGGACTAATATGAAAAATGTTTTAAATTCAATGAATTTATAGTGAAATGAACATAAGATTCTTTGAATAACCAATTAAGATTAATCTAGACAACTTAAAATGAACATGATATGACAAATGCACATGAGATGAAATAAAATGCAATGAACCTACCATGCCAGATGAGATGACATTGGCATCGTTTGAGATCAAATAGTACTTTAATATGACATCGATCAATATTAATGAATGATTGGATTCACTTGTTTCTATGAGGGACATGCTTTTCCTTATAGTTATGTATCAATCTCATATGCTTTGCTCATTTTGCACGTCATAGACTAGGGATTTGATAGTAGAGATGACCTTGGTACTATTGGCATAATAAATGAATGCAACCTACATGAGTGATGGGATTAATATTTGAATTAAATCAGCATGGGAATGAGTGTAAATAAGGGCTTGCATAGTGATGGAAGCTATTGGTAGGCCCCCTTTATTTGTGTATCATACTTGCTTTTGATTATGGCAAGTACTTTCCATATAATGATTATCAAAATAAGGGATATGTGCGTGATACTACACCTATCAAAACCATAGGCATCCTGAGAAGAAAAGGAGATGGGAGAATAATGTTTGCATAGCCAAAATCACTAGTCATAGGTTAGGGAAAGGATGGATGTAGGATAGATGCAATGCAATGGGATGATGAATGAAATGTAATCCTAATGTTATTTTGTCATTTTCAGAGCATTGGTTTTTTCTATAGCACAAGACATGATATGCCAGGGTATGAGGAACTAGGGAAAATTAGTGTCTAATGCATGAAACAAACACAACAAATACGAAGGATGTCCCAACACACCAAAGTCATGATGACTTTGGTTGGGCCAGTTATTAGGATAACCACAAGCACAATGGATTCCTAGCATGACACAAGACCATAAGGATCTTGGTTTGTACTATGTGGGACAACCAAGTAGATAGAAACAAACAAAATACCAAGATATGCCCCTATGTTTACTAGTCAAAGTGCACCATGATATGATGGATCATGGCGACCCTGACAAGGTATGATAGGAAGCTCAAATGATAAAAAAAATTCCAAAAGCATTAGAAGAAAATAATCAATTTCAAATGTCCTTTGCCATAGGATCAAAAAGTGGATGGGATTGATGTAGTCTAACTAGGAAGGATGCATCCTATTAAGACCAAAGATGGAGACTAAACTAAGTGATCAACATGACTCAAGATATTCAAAACTGATTGAGACTCATGAAACTAGTGGATCTTGTTTGTTAAGAACCAGCTAGATAGGGACATACTCAATGACACAACACAAGAAACAAGACACAAGACAAACACACCTTAAAGACCTAGGGGCTTGCGGGTTGATCAGAGATTAGCCTTGCCAATGTGAAAGCACAGAGCCCTTGTAGTTTGATAAAATACCATGGATAAAATATAAAAGAGGAAAATGGAGACCAAGATGGATGACAAAAATCAAATGGAAAAAATCTCTGAGGGAAGATCAAATGATCGACCTTGCCTATGTGAAAGTACAAGGGCAACGTAGTTTGAAAAAAGACCAATGAAAAAAGATGGGACTAGACAGATGAACTAAATGGGGATGAACACGACAAAATAGACAAAATCCCCAAGGGTAGATCAAAATTAGTTTGTGGACCATACCATTCTAGATACTAAAAACTAATGAGGAAATCCATCGGGGATGGACCATGTCCAAATTAAGGTGTATGTAGTCAGATTCATTATTAATGACATGATAGGGAAAGACCTAATGAGGACCAACACGATGAAGGGCCCTAGGTGAAGGCGAGAGACCAATTGACAACATGGATAGACAACACAAGCTCAGATTGGGATAAAAAGCTCAAGATTGTAGATAGCCGATGAAAATCATCCAATGCTCAACCAAAACATATCAAGTGGTGGGATAAGCAGATGCACATGAAAGGACTGAATCGATTAGGATGCTATATAGGATGTGAGGATAGGATGGACGAAATCCTAAAGCAACTAGGATACAAGGTAGGTAATGATTAATCCCCTTACGAATGGCACATGTTACTAGGTTTTCACCAAATGTACATATCCAAGGCACCACCAAGGGTGGTTTTCACCATAGGACTGATTATTTCTCTTTAATATTTTTTTTGGATTTTTTGACTTTTTTTTATTTTTTTTATTTTTGACCATTTTTCCTTTTTTTTTAGGATTTTTCAGGATAGGATAACCCAATTGACTTAGGTGTAAAACCTTTTCAGGTGCATAATGTTTATAGGCTCCTCTAGAGGCTCACCTTTAGGTGTAGCAAGCCTATATGCCCCAGATCCATATTTAGCTATGACAACATAAGGACCTAGCCAATTAGCCTCAAACTTTCCTTTCTTGTCTCGATCTTGCTAAGTATGTTGATTCTCCTTGAGGACTAGATCACCAACATTGAACTGGCAAGGATGAACTTTCTTATTGTAGATTCTTCTAAGATAGTGTTGATACACTTGAAGATGATTATAGGCCTTGATACGTTTTTCGTTTAGGACCTTCAATTGACTGAGTTGTGCAACCCAAGTGTCTTCATCACTTACAAGGATCTTTAGAGATATTCTAAGTGATGGGATCTTGACTTCGATAGGAAAGATGGTATCGGCACCATAAATGAGAGAATATGGAGTGGTTCCAGTGGGAGTGTAGATGGAAGTGTGGTATGCCCAAAGGGCGGGATGGAGATGGAGGTGCCAATCTCGACCAATGTTAGTGACCATATTTTTAAGGATCTTGATAAGCATTTTGTTGGTTGCCTCCACTTGACCATTACCTTGGGGGTAATATGGAATGGACAAATGATGCTAGATATGATAAGTTTTAGAAAGGTGTTTCATGAAGTTTTTTTGAATGGCTTTCCATTGTTAGTGATGATGGTGGAATAGATTCCATATCTGCAGAGAATATGGAAGAGGATAAATTTGGATATCTGAATACCTATTATTTGAGAGAGTGAAATTTCTTCCACCCACTTGTTGAAGTATTCATTGGTGGTTATGATGAAATTATGGTCATCAGAAGATGGAGGGTAGATCTTTTCGATCAAGTAAAAACACCATTGAGAAAATGGCCATGGTGCTATGATAGGTTGCAAATCTTGGTTGGGAGCATGTATCAAATCCACATGTTGTTGATAGGGTAGGCATTTATTCATGAACTTGCAAGAGTCATGCTCCATTGTAGGCCAATAATAACCAGCTCTGAGAATCCTTTTGGCTAAGGCCATGCCATTAGAATAGGCCCCACAGACACCACTATGCACCTCAGTTAACATAGTTTAGGCTTCTGATTCATTCAGACACCTAAGAAGAATTCCATCATACCCATGATGATAAAGTGTATCTCCCATGATGTTATAGTGGGATGTATGTTGGATGAAGGATTTATGTTGATTTCGTGTAAGGTTGAGAGGTAAGATGTTATCACAGAGTTAGGCATAAATGTCATGGTACCATGGTGACTTAGGACCTATGATATTACACACAATCTCACTCTTATGGATGTCATATGTGGGGATTAAAAAAAATTTAATGAGGAACTTGCAATCCATTCGATCTTTAGGAATATCAATCAAGGAACCGATCATAGCCATTGCATCAGCTGCCTTATTCTAAACTTCGGGGATCTATTCAAACTAGATGAAAGTAAAGTATTTCTTAAAGTCATCCACCATGCATTTGTAAGGTATCAACTTTTCATCTTTTGTCTGAAACTCATCATTGACCTATTTGATAATCAACTGAGAATTAAAAAGACTCACAAACAAGTGATGTTACATTGAATGGTGATTCTAAGACTAGTGATAAGAGCTTCATACTCTGCTATATTGTTTGTACATGGGAATGCTAACCTGAATGATTTTGAAATGTAATCACCTTGTGGGTGATGAATAAGATACTTGTACCAACTCCATTATGTGTGTATGACCCACCAAAATAGAGTATCCATGTAGCTACTTTTGTTACTATGAGGACCTCTTCATTAGGAATTTTGTGACCAAGGAATAGGCATCTACCAAAGGAGCATCTGCCAACTAATCTACTATTACTTGATCCTTAATCACCTTATGGTCCACATACTCTATATCAAATTTTCCTGGTAACATGACCCACTTCTAAGCCATGCATCCAGTCAAAGAAGTTCTAGATAACAAATAATTGAGTGGATCAACTTTACATATTAGATTCACAGGATGACTGAGCATATCATGGAAAAGTTTTTATGAACTAAAGACTACAACTAGACAAGATTTTTCCATTTGGGAATAGCTGAGTTCATATCCCACTAATGTTTGACTATTGTAGCAAATTACGTTCTCTTTAGAAGATTCAGTGTGTTGAGCTAATAATGCCCCTAGTGCAACTGAAGTAGTCGAGATGTACAACAGAAGTGGTTTACTTGGAATAGGAGGCATGAGGATGGGTGGATGATCCAAGTACTCATTTTTTTCAAACCCTTGCTAACACTCTAGATCCCACTTGAAGGTGGTATCTTTTTGCAAGAGACGGGTGAACGATTGGCACTTGTCAGCTAATTAAGCTATGAACCGCCTGATGGACTGTAACTTCCCTTGAAGGCTTCTTAACTGCTTGAGATTATGTGGTGGGGGAATTTCCATGATTGCTTTAACTTTAGCTAGATCTACCTCTATACCCCTTCTAGAGATGATAAAGCGCAATAGCTTTCTATATGTGACCTCAAACACACAATTCTTTAGATTTAGATGTAGTTTGTAGTGCTCTAACCACTCAAATATTTTCTTCAGGATCATAGGGTGTTCTCTTCCATTATAATATGAATAAGTTCATGGAAGATAACATTCATGGCACGCTAATAAGTTTCCCTTGCATTCTTGAGTTTGAAGGGCATGAAATTATAGCAAAAGGTACTCCAAGGAGTGGTGAAGGTAGTTTTATGTAGATCTTCTGGTGCAAACCTAATCTGATTATGGCTAGAGAAACCGTCCATAAGGGATAGCATCTCATGCCCTACTATGAGATCAACCAACATGTCAATATTTGGCAAAGGGAAGTCATCTTTAGGACAAGCTAAATAATAAGATCCCAGAAATATGTACAAATCCTGATGTTTTCATTTGGCTTGGCCATAGGCACTATGTTGGATATCCAGTTGGAATAGTCAATAGGTCTTATGAACCCAAATTCTAAAAATTTCTCCAAATTTTTCTTGACAAGGAAAGCCACCTAAGGATGCATCTTTCTTAGTTTCTTTTTGACAGGTTCAACATTCAGATGAATGTTCAAATGGTGTACCACTAAAGCAGGATCCAAACCTGGCATATCTAAATAGGTCCATGTAAAATTGATGATTCCCTCTTTGAGCAAGTGGACGATGATAGAGTGATCTTCTTTTGATAAGGACTTGGCCAAATACATGATCTTAGGATCTTCCTCGGTCCCTAAGTTTATTTCCTGAGTTTATTCGATCATAATAGAAGATCATTCAGACAATTGAGTTCCTACAAGGGGAATATGAACATCCCCATCTTCTAGTGCCTCGTTGAGGTTTTCACTATCAAATAAACCCTTTATTTTTACTTTTGTGGAGTCAAGAAGTGCCTCAAGAAGGATTTCACTAGATGATCCATTTTTATTTTGTTTCTTTTTACTTTTCCAATTTGGGTGTTCATCCTTTCTCAATCACATGAGATGTACATAAGTATCCACTGATGGAAAGGTATCGACAGGTGCGCTACCTCATAAATCCCAATCAATAAGCTCAGGATGTTGAAGGGAAAGGCTAATGGAGAAGATAAATAGGTAATCAAACATGGATGAGAGATCCACGTCATCGTACACAAGTACAATGGACTCTTCCTTAGGTATTTCTTCAAGGATACCATTGTCCACACTAATATTATTAGAAGTAATAGTTGATGGTGTAGGATCATTTAACTTTGTGCCATAGCCTAATCCCAAGTGTTTTGGTTGTACAGGGGTATCAACAAGTTGTCTTCCTTGATCTCTTATGTCGGGGCCTCCTCCTTGATAATTATACTTTTTTATCTAACTTAGAGGAATGTAGATACGTCTCTTGGAAGTATTCCTTAAGGGGTAGGGAAGGTTCAAGCTCCTCGCGGTATATCCATTGACTAATGTCATCCTCTGGTGTATCTTGTCTCATTCCAAGGGATTGGAAAGTGCTAAAGCCCACATTCTTAGAACTCAAAGTGATTGTCTTCTCTTCTTGTTTTGGTGTGGACCTATAAGGTTGACCATACATGTGAGGTGAGGATGGCATGGTTGCCATCATTTAAAGTTGTGCACATTTCATACTCACCACAACCTTTGTCTATGATCTGGACATTGGTGATTGTGGAATCAAATGTGGAAGATGGAATGGATGATGTGGTGGATAGCATGGTGGAAGATGGATGGGATGATGATTCCTAATGTTCCCCCATTTCCACTCCTAGATAGTAGTGACAGTGAGGGAAGGAAGCTTCTAGTGCATGACAATACTCAAATGGTTGGGGATCAGCATGTATTGTTACTTCCATCCATTAAATGGGAACTTCAAACACTGATGGTAAGTGGATGGGATAGCTTGCAAGGCATGGATCCATGGGAAACCAAGAAGAAGGTTATATGGAAGGTCTAGATCAAGGACATGGTAGGTAGTGTACTATACAACATGACCAACCTGAATTGGAAGACAAATAGTTCCCTCAGAGTCGCATTCTGCATTGTCATATGCTTTAATGGTGATAACCTGGTTATTTAAGTCAACATGGGTGTAGCTTACCTATTTTATGAACTATAATGTACAAAGATTTAGGGCATAGCCATTATCTACCAAGACCCTTTTTACTTTATTTTAGGCTATGAGGACCTCAATATGGTGGGGATGATTATGGTTTGAATCGATGCAAGGAATATCATTTTGACTAAAACCCAACTAATATGTGGTTGGAAAGTGTCCTACCAAGGCTTAAAATTGGGTAGGATCTATATTGTTGGGAACATGGGTATCTTGTAAAGCTTTGGTTAGGATTTCTTAGTGGATAGGAGAGGACTTAAGGAAATCTAAGATAGATATTTGAGCCTCTGTCTTTCCAAGGTAATCAAGAATATTATATTGAGAGTTTACAGGAGGTGGTTTTGTTGACATGGAAGCTCCAAGAATGGTGATGCGGGTGCAATGGATCATCACAACACACTATAGGTCTTTGAATTTTATGTGTATCATAGACACATGAGACTCTACTTGACTAATGCACATGAAAATACCATCGTAGTTATATGGCACATTCTTATAGTTGACATTGTTTGTGCTATTATTCTAATTATTGTTGCTACTTGACCCAAGATTTTCATTAGACGTACTAGCACCCTAATTATGTTTTGGGAAGGTTTTTTGATATATCTAAAGCTAAGCATTGGATGATGGGGCCTGGTTGGCATCCACTTGTATATCCCCTCAATATATAAGATCCTGGATTTTGGTTTTTAATCCTTGACATTTATTTTTGGAATGCCCTTTGATCCTATGAAAATCACAATATTCGTTTTCCTTATACTAGGCAGACTTAGGTTTAGAATCATCGAAAGGCTTGGTCACAGGATATGTGACTAGATAACTGGCTTAAAGGAGTCATTTAAATATGACACTTATGGATTCTCCCAATTGAGTGAATTATCATTTATTGCTCCCCTGATTATTCTGATTGGATTGTCGAGGAGGATGAGGTGCACCCTGTGACACTGATATGACATTGGAGATTGATGGTTGATTTGGGACATATTGTGGCATCTAGGAGGTGTTAGCTACCTGAACATGTTTGGTGTTAGTGACACCATCATTGGAATTATCCTTGTTTTCATTCTAGTAGTGGAGCTTATCCCTAGATGACTTTTCCTTATCAAGATTATAAATCTCGATATGTCCCTTAGCAATAAGTTCTCTCTCAATGATAGGACCCTTTTCTACTACCTCTGCAAAGGTTGTGACATAATGAAGATTGAGATTATGTGCCATGTTTGCATGAGATTTTATGACAAAAAGAGTGACCATGTCCTTTTCACTGAGTTGGGTTTTCATCCAACTGGCCAAAGCGCACCAACTTTGTAGGTAGCTTGCAAAAGTCTCTCCCTCACATTGTTTCTCTTTTAGAAGGTCTAAGGTATGAATATCCTTCTCTAAATTAAAAGAGAAGTGTGTGACATTTTTTTTAAAAGGTCCATGAAAGAAGAGATGAATCCCTTTAGAAGAGCCATAAACCAATCAAGAGCTATCCCTGTTAGACTCCTTGGAAATAATCATAGGGGATAATTGTCATTATGCAGGACTTCTTGGCAATGGGAGTAGAACTCCTAAAGATGGTTCTTTGGGTCTTTAGTTCCTTTGTACTTGTCCAATTTTAGCATTTTGAAATTCTTTGTAAAAGGAACGAGTGAGATCGAGGGATCAAATGGATAGGGACAAATCTCTTCAAACTTGAAATAATTTTTGTTAGTCCTTGCTTGCAAGTATTTCAATGCGGATTTGATCTCTTCCCATTCCTTATTAGTAGGTGTTGATGGAGGTTGATTGGATAGATTGGATTGATTATAAGGAGAATACAGTTGGTAGGATGAAGATGGGGCTAAAGTGGTTTGATCGTTTGTTGGTGGAGGCGTACATGGAGGCGTTTACTGATATTGATTGGTATAGGTGGGTTGTGGTTGTGGATTGACATAAGATTGATGATAGGATGACAGATTTTGTTACTATGAAGAGGAGGTCCCTTACTAATATGGTGGAGGTATTTGATAATATGAGGTGGAGGCAACCTATTGGTACAGTGGAGGGGCTTTATAATATGATGAGGTGGAAGCGCCTTGCTAATATGGTGATTGCTATTGGTAATATGAGGTAGTGGAAGCACCCTGTTGGTATGTCAGTTTTTGTTGGGTGTAATACAGATTGGACTAATAATTATAAGCAGAATTTGGTTGTAGGATAGCATATGGAGGTGGTTGTGGATTGGATTGCAATTGTTGGGGGTTTGTGTAAGATGGTGGTGGTTGGGATTGTTGAGGATTCTAAAAGATAGGATTGGGATTAGGATTGGATGGGGTAGAAAAAGTGACATACGTACTTGATGAATGGTAAATGTATTGAGCAAGAGGATTGCTTTGCGTTTGTGTTAGGATTTGGGTGTGTTGAGGTGGTTTTTGATGATGTGGTGGTTGTTGATAGACAGGACAAGATGGAATTTGATGCTATTGAGCGATTTGTGGTTGGTGAGGAGGCAACTGATGAAATGGAGTTACCTGATGTGTGGCTATTTTTGTTTTCTAATGGATTAGTATTGAGACACATTACGGTTGTTGTTGAGGCTATAAAGTAGCCTGTGTTACTTGATGTGGAGGCTATGTGGGAATTGTAGTATGTTGCGATGTTTGAGATGGGATGGCAGTATGTTGTGTCACTTGTTGGTGAGGTGGTTGCAATGAGGTGGCCTATTGCAGGATAACCAAAGGTTGTTAAAAGGATGGGACATTGCCTTGGGGTGGCTATTGAGATGTGAAGGGTGGCAGCAATAAGTTGGATGTAGGTGTAGATCTAGGAGGTGGAGGTAGTGCAAGAAATTGATTACCCCCAACATTCACTGGTGGTTGACCTAGTTGATTGGTTGGAAGAGGTGGTGTAGATGGTACGAGGGTCAGACCTTGCAGGACATTCATAGGTGATGGTGGAGGTAGATTTTGTGGCATACCATAAGCAAGGGGATCAGTAGGATTGGGTGATGCTCCCATGACTAAAATTATAACTTGAGGGAGGTTTGCAACTTGATAGAGCATGACATTCCCAAACCCAGGTTGATACCAATTATCCACAAGTGGACCCTTAGGGACGTACGAATTTCCCAAAATGTTCTATGAATTATGAGGGTCCTGAGACATTGGAGGGAGTGTGATGTTGATGTATTTGGATAGGTCAATTTTATGTGATGGATTGACTCCCTTCAAGAGTAAGGTGTCAAGGATTTTATCCCCACACTCATTAAGGAGATGATCTATCATTTGAACATTGGCAGGATTACTGAGGTACTCATCAATTATGACTTCTTATTGATTGACCATGCTCTCGTCACTAGGAGGTGAAGCGTTATGGACCTCAGTATTAGATTGAGATGAGCCACCATTATTGGGATCCTGAAGGATGTTAGGTTGGGTACCTTGAGCTTGTTGTTCTACCATGAGTTTCTTTGCTTGTGATCGGGTGGTAACAGGCATAAAGATGCAAAACTACCAGGTGGACTAAGATGGTGCTACACACTAGGATGCGCTTAAATGAAGGATCTAGATGAAAACTAAAGGATCGATTAGACAAGATGATGGATTGATTGATTGGATGATTGGATAGAGTATGTAATTGGATTCAATTAGATTGATTGATGGGATGAAATGATTAATAGGATTGGATGATTAATCAAATAGGATGATGAGACAAATTCTAAACCAAGTTTAGAGATCAAACTAAGTGATGTGAGGTACTAACGATCAGATTAAAGGATGAAAAGGATGATTATGACACCAAAAATACCTCAATATGGAAGTAGATTGATTGGGTCGTGAATGACTACTGACCTAAGACAGATGATGATCCTAAGTAGGTGTGAAGAATGATGATCAAGATTAGGAACCTAAGCCAACTTGGGTAAAGATCTCTAGAACATAGACTAGGGGATTGGGTTTGTGAATCGATGATGGATATACAATCTAGAGATGTTCTAAGATGCTCCTATATGATTTGATCGATGAACGGATGACTTTTGGAAAATGTAGATGGACTAAAGTGATGAATACAGGCGAACAAATGATAAAAAAAAATCAATCACAACAAAGGACTTGGAAAAAAACAAGCTTTCAGTGGCCCAAAGGATTCACTCTTTGGAATTTGTATGAGAAATAGATATACCTCTGTGTAAGGAAAATTCACCTCTCTAGGTCACAAATTCACCTATCTAAGGGGAGAAAAACTTCCTATGTGGTCAGTAAACTTGCCTATTTTGAGGACTCAAACTTGCCTATGTCTTAAGGACCCACAAGAAATGGGCTAAGTCGTTATGTAAATTCACTTATCTCTGAGGGACACATAAGAAACAGGTGAAGTTGTGATGCAAATTTTCCTATCTCTAAGGGAAACAAAAGAAACGAGTGAAGTGAATCAAACTCACCTATCAGGATGAAAAATTTTCCTTTATGGAATGCAAGATTGCCTAAAATTATGGAAATGAGCATACTATACTTGTAAAATCACCTAACAGGGTGAAAAATTTTCCTATTTCTTGAACGGTATAGACAGGGAATGAAAACGCCTAAAAATAGTATTGCCTATTGGAAAAATAGATTTGCCTATTTGAACAGATAAATGGATGGGATAACTCTAATTGAAAAATGGGATTGCCCCTATGGATAGTAGGTTCACCCCAAGAGAAGACAAATTCACCTATTCTATGGAAAACAGGTTGATTCGATAGATGATGGCTGACAGGATGACTCAGACTGAAAACAGGATCACCATTATGGACAACAGGTTCACCCTAAGAGAGGAAAAATTTGTGTACTATATGAAAAAGAAGGTGAATTTGATGGATGATGACTGACACAAACTCACCTATAGGCTAGATAGACTTGCCTATTCTATAGAACAGGCAAAAATGAGGTCGCCTGAGAAGAGACCCACAAGCAAATTCACCTATGTCGAAGATGAAATTGCCTAAAGGGATGACCTAGACTGGACTCGAACATGGAATCACCCTTTTTCAGGGAAAAATCACCTGTCCGCAGTGTAAATTCACCTTTGTAAGTGGTAAATTTTCCTCTATAGGTAGGGGTTGACTGTTGCAAAAGGACAACAAACATGACAAACAATAGACAAAAGGCTGGACTTACTCAACTAAAAATAAAAGCACTAGTATCACACAATGAAGACACACCAGGTAGCACAATCCTAAAAATTAGTGTTGAAGGTTTACAAACTTGATGTAAGCATACCGCCTTGAGTGGACAACCCAAGGTTAATACTATGATACCAGGGTGGTTCTTTGGATCACCCTTTCTCACGAAGGAAAATGGCTAGTATTCCAATGGCACAAGGTCATCAACAGATGCCATGAGATCACCTTCACACTCTCTCTCTAGGACTATCATAGTCCACCACAAGGATTTCTATCTCAACCCAAGGGAGTATGTGGTGAGTAACTTTGTGGTATGATGTGCATCCCCTGCACTACACCAAGTTGCGGCTAAAACATGGGTCTCTATCTAGGCTAAACAAGGTTATCTCATGCATCTTCGATATACGCTAGGTACATGAGGAACAACCATGAACACTAGCCCATCACAAGCATTGATTGGGAGCCCCAAAAAGACACTAGAAACTCATACCAACCATGCATGTCTTAGGGTGATCCCACAATAGTGGTTTACAATTTTTGGCCAAACTGGACACTGAAATTATTTTTTTAATCTAAATCTTCACATTCGGGAACCTATAGCGGCTAAAACATGAAGAATTTGAAGATGATGAAAACTAGAGTCTCATCACATTTTGTTTGTAGATTCTACAAATATTTTTTTCAAGATTTTTGGAATTAGATTGCACTTCTTTTTCCATCTCCCACGAAAACTGGTTTTTTTCAAAAAACAACATTTTTAAAAAGTGACGCAAAAACACTAATGCTTTTTTTCTGAAGGATAAAATTAATTCTTCAAATTTAGATTTTTAACTTGGATATAAGTGCTTCCACTGGTTAGATAGTTTTTTATTGAATATTTTTTCTTTAATCAAGTTTTGAAGTCAAACCAATTACAATTTAAACAACGCGACCGTATAATGCATAACTTTTTTTGTATATATCGAAATTCAATTTTATTTTTTTTGTTAGATCAGGGACTTCAATATCTGGTGCACTCATATTTTTCAAAAAAAAAATGATAATTTTCTATTTTTTCCACATGTGCAGAACAAAGACCTTCATTTTCAATGAAAAACCTATGTTTAATAAAACTAAAAAAACAAATACATAATAAAACCAAAACATATTAAAATTATATTTTTTGGATAGCTCGTTCTGAGGACTACCTGATTCAAGTTGAGTTTGTGAATATTCTTCCATTTTCATCCTCAACCTGAGCTCTGAAGTGCCAAAATTTAGGTTTTTTTTGTGTCTCGGGGAGGGGATGAGGAATAAAGGGGGTTCGAACGAACCCGTAGGGGTTCGAGCGAACCTCTAGGGGTTCTCTCGAACCAGGGTTCATTTGAACCCTGGTTCATTCGAACCCCCCTTCTATGAGGGGTTTTGATGGCTTTTTTGGTGGGAAAGTATTAGGAGGCTTCGCCTGAACCTAGGTTCTAGCAAACCCCTAATTGGTTCGGTCGAACCAATAGGTTCGTACGAACCCCTAAAATTAATTTTTTTTTCCATGCATTCATTTTATATGATTTTTCCTTCCTCACTTCAATTGTAAACCACTATTGTGGCTTCACCCCTTATCTAAGCATCACCCTAGCTTTGATGCTTCACTAGACACAATGTGACTAGATCAGGGTACACCTTTAGTTCTCCCCCTTTATATACCCCATCAGTAACACATGGTTGGGATCATCCCCCAAGTAATGAAATCCCAAGCAGGTCTCACTAAGGGAAGAAGATACTAGATGTTTTGGCTGGTCCCCAGGCTCGTACGTAGCATAAGGAGAGAGCTTAGATGCATGAGTACTTCCTAGGTAGATTGGACTGGACTAGAGTAAACTATAATTTATCGTCACCCGGGATCATTGAAAGGCGCAAGGGGATTGGATACATCAACAATCCACTCCTAAGCCCAACAAACAAAGTATATTGACCCTTTAATTAATCTGTGTATGCCTAACTAGTATGGGAATCAATAGATAGACTAACTAAAGGGGTCTTAGGCACATCATCCTATGGAAAATACGTTAGTAATTTTGACCACTGATCTTGGAAAAATGAAACAGAAGTTGTTGCACAAATCCTTAGTGAAATTCCACACTCACAAATAGACAGGTTAGTAGTTTAGTACCTAAAACCAAAATCAGATTGAAGCTAAAAACTAAAAAGTAAATTATCTGGTATACCTCAAATTCACCCCTGTATGAGGCAAATTTGTTTGTTCTCCTAGTCAAATTCACTTATTTCAAGAAAAATAGGTGAATTTGCTTTTTCCTCTGTTCTATAAGATGGGAAAATTCATTTTTGCCTCTGTAACTTGATCATTCTCACATGTTTCCTAGAAACCACTGCAATTTCACCTCTAATACGAGCAACTTCACCCCTCAAGTCAAATTTTCCCCTTTTCACAAAAGGGAAATTTTTCTTTTTCCTTTTCTATCTACAAACTCTCCTTTGTTACTGGAAAGTTCACCCGTTAGGGCGGATTTTCCCCTACATGTAAATTTTGAACTTGCAAAATGTGAAACAATAGTAAACGTGAAAGTATAGACTGGTGATGTGGGTCCCACCACACATGCTAGAAATGTGTGAAAGTGAATTCCTAGTCTAAAATGAAAAACAAATAGAATGCAAACAAGGAAAACACAAACAACACCTCAACAATTAGCCTAGTTGAACTTGAACAAAAATAAAAGATAAAGAGAAGTGCATTACCTCGTCCAAGTTGATGAGTTGGTGGGCCCTATTGATTTGTTAGATTGTGTGCTCATTTGGATGGAAAATAGCATAAAACCTAGTGCAAATGAAGAGGATGAAATGGGGAATGCAATGATGCAAGTGGGTATTTGAATAGATGCACAATATGGATGCAAATGAAGCTGCAACAATGTAAGTTATGGCTTGGATGAGTTCTTGAGAGTTAGAGTGAAAATGTGTTGTTGTTGAATGTTGCAAATGAGGGAAAAATCCTCTAATTTTAGGGGAAATTCCTCTAAGAAATGAAGGGCCAGGATGATACCACCATGGACAAGATCAAGGGCTAGGGTGAGTTGAGGACTCATAAGCCCTCACATCTTACCATGTGTCCAGTGAGGTGTCAAAGGGAAGGTGAGGTGGAAGTACCTTATGGTACCTAGGGATTGGGACAAGATCTCCTCATAAACCCGTCAAAAACCAAATAGCAGTTGTTAAAGTCATGATACCTTATAGTTATGGAGATCCGAAATGACATTTCATACCTTTAACAAACACCCTTCATAACACAATGTCTCAAATTTTACAACAAAAAATGATTACCTTACCTATTGTCAAACTGCCCAATCCCACTAAGTCTTTACCTCCAAACTTTAAATCCAATGCTTATTGTCATTATCATAGACAAAATGGACATGACATGGAAAATTGTAAGAATCTTAAACACCTTATGCAAGACCTCATTGATTCTAACCATCTATCCATTGTAGGTGTTAATGAGCAAGGAAATAAGTTTGTGTTGGAAATTGTGCCACAACTTGCTGGCTTGTATCTCTGTTCAAGTCTTCATTGTTAGCCGATCAAGGGAGTTCCTAAGTTTGTAACCTTGTCGCGGAGTTTGGAAGTTTCATAACCTCCTGACTGACTGATCTCCTTCATTGTCTTGGGGATCGGTAAATTCATAACTTGTATATAGGAGTTATGAAGTTTGAGTTTTCTCCAACTGGCCGATAGTGGTATCAGCTTGTCACGGGGATCGATAAATTCATAACTTGTATGTGGTGGTTATGAAGTTAACATTTTGAGCAACACACTTATGGGTGTTCACTTTGGTGGGGGCCATGTCGATGGTTGGTTTGACTACAGGTGTACGAGTGAGTTGGTAATCAAAAGGGATAACTCGTGGATACCTAAAGTTTTTTGGATTTTGTTTCTAAACTAATGACTGTTAATATTTTGTGCCAATGTGGGATAATGTCGATGGTTGAGCTTCTTGGTGATTGAGTGAACCAAATCGGTTTGGATAGTACACTCCTAGAAATCGAAGGGTTGAAGTGAATATAGCAAGCAGTCTGATTGGTATTGTGAGTAGAGAAAGAGAAAAAAATTGCATCAATTGAGCAAACTGTATGTTGAAAGAACATTAGAACAGTGTTATGATTGATTGTGGTTGGCTCATTGTAATGTTGTTGTGTAATATCAGAGAACTAATACCTGTGAAGGAGGGATCTATAACTTTATTGTAATTTGTTTATACTATGAATAAAGTGACTTCTCTTTGGTGGTGGGTTTTTCTCCTGAAAGGATTTTCCCACATAAATTAGGTGTCCATTCTCTATCGATGTTATTTTCTATTATTTTATGTGTGAATATTAATTCTTTGTAATCTTGAAATTAAAAGTACTCCTACATTATTTCCCTGTGAATTGACATTAGGAAAGTGATTTCTGCACTACAGTCTTTCCTTACAAGTGGTATCAGAGCCTGGCCAGTTGTGTTATCCTTGTGGGTTGGTTGGGCTTTTGTGTCATTTATGTTCAGTGGGAGTCTTGTAGAAGTTTGGTAATTATGAAAGTATAGATTGAGATGGCACTAGAAAGTACATCTAGAAAGATTGAAATTGATAAATTCAATGGCAGAAATTTTGAGTTGTGGAAACTCAAAATGGAAGATTTTTTGGTTGATCATGATCTTTGGATGGCTATGTTTGGAACGAAACCTTCTAGCATGAAGCAAGAAGATTGGGATCTTGCAAATCGAAAATCAAAGAGGCTGATAAGACTCTATTTGGCAGACTCTATTCTTCTTAATGTGCATGAACAAAAGACTACAACCTCCTTGCAGAAAAGACTTGGAGATATTTATCAAGTCAAGTCCTTGGTAAACAAGTTGTTCTTGAGGAAGAATTTGTATTATTTGAAAATACGAGAAGGAGAATCTATTGCTGATCACTTGAATAATTTTAACATGATGATTGATCAATTAACATCTATGGGTGTGAAGATTGAAGAAGAAGATCTTTGTATTTTGTTGTTATGCTCTTTGCCTAATTCTTGGGATCACTTGGTGATGGCCATTGGGAGTACAACATCCACTTTCAAGATGGAATATTTTATTGCTTCTTTGTTATTAGAAGAAATGAGAAGAAAATATTTTGAGATGGAAAAGGATGCTCTTGTTGTTCGAGACTGATCGAAATAAAAAGGAAAGAAGGACATGAAATCCAAATCGAAATTAGAAGGGAGATCAAAGTCTCTTGGAAAAAATTCCAAGGTGAAGTGTTGGAACTATGGGTAGCCTGATCACGTTTGAAAGGATTTCAAAGAGGAGAAAAAGAAGAAGAAGAAGAAGATCTCTTTTGACAATGATTCTTCTCAAAGCGAAGTGGATGCCTTCATTATAGCCTTGGCAACTTAGGCATCAAATGATGTCTAGTTGATTGATTATGGAGCATCTTTCCACATGACATCTCATAGAGACTAGTTCACAAAGTATGAAAAATAATATGGTGGAAAGGTGTACTTGGTAAGCGATTCATCCTTGGATATAGTTGGTCGTGGAAGAGTCAGAATTTGGTTCCCTGATGGAAGGGTGAAGGGAATCAATGATGTTGTGCATATACTAGGTCTGGCTCAAAATTTACTTTCTATTAGTAGGCAGAATGATGCTGGTGTACAAATCTCTTTCTCTAATGGTGTTTGTAAGATGACAAGAGGCTCTATGTTGTTGGAAAAGGGTGCTCAAATTGGTACTCTATATAAGTTGGACACAAATGCAGTTCAATACAACAGTTCTTTTGAAAAACCATATAAATCTATAGGGAAAGAGGTGATTATTTCAATAGAAGCTAATTCTTTGGAGATGAAGCTTCCAGCTAAGAAAACAATGATGTGGCATCATAGGCTAGGCCACATTGGAGAAAGAGGTTTCAAAACCTTGAAAAATAAAAACCTAGTTGAAAGGCTTGATGACTGTAACCTTGAATTTGAATTTTGTGAGCATTTTTTATATGGTAAACAACATTGTGTTTCATTTTATTCTAGTCCTCATAAATCTTCTAGTATACTTGATTAGATTCATTCTAATGTGTTTGGTCTAGTAAATGTTCCTTCGTTATCAAATTCTAAATATTATGTTTCTTTTATTGATGATTATTCGAGAAGGGCATTTGTATATTTTTTAAAGAGTAAATTAGAAGTGTTCAGTGGTTTTTTAAGGAATTTTAAAACCTTGTGGAAAATCAGGCTAGAAGGAAAATAAAATATTTAAGGATTGACAATGGTGGTGATTTTTGTTCTGATGAGTTTGAAAGGTACTATAAATATTATGGAATTAAAAGACATAAGACTACACCCTATACTTTGTAGCAAAATCGAGTTGTTGAAAGGTTCAATAGGATAGTGATGAGGAGAGCATGAAGTATGTTGAGTAGTGTTGGCTTGAGGAGAAGTTCTAGGCTGAGGTAGTTTCAACATGTTATTTATTAAATTGTTCTCCTAATTCTACTCTTGTTGAGAAGACACCTTTGGAAGCATGGTGTTGTAAGAATCCCTCTCTTAGACACATTAGATTTTTTGGCTATGAGGCATATGCACATGTGTCAAATGAAAAAATATCTAAGTTGGAGAACAAATCTATTAAATGTATATTTATTGGCTACAGTGCTGGCATAAAAGGACACAAGATTTGGAACCCTGTGACTAAGAAGGTTTTGTACAGCAAAAATGTTATTTTTCGTGAGCTAAAGCCTTCTACTTGGATCTGCAATCAGAGATAAAATTAGAAAATAAAAACGATGTAGTTGAAATTCATCTAACACTAGATAAAGAGGAATTAAAAATTCAAAATGTACCTGAATTTGAGGAGAGCTTGAGCAGTTCTGAGAGTTATGAAGAAGAACAACCTCAACCTCAGCCCTTGAGGAGGTCAATACATGAAAGAAAGCAACCTTATAGGTATGGGTTCTCTATGTTATATTCTACTTGTGCCTATGATTTGATTACTAGCACTAATGAGCCTAGGACTATTAAAGAGGCAATTAATATTCCTGATGCAAACTCTTTGTTGGAAGCCATGAATGAAGAAATGGCATCATTAGAAAAGAATGACACTTGGAGTTTAGTGCCCTTGCTTGAAGGCAGACAATATATTGGTTGTAAATGGGTAATTAAAGAAAATAGGTCTAGATGGTAGTGTTGAAAATTATACTTAGAGAGGTTGGGTGAAGGTATTCTGAGTAGAGGAATTGATTATGGGCCTAACTGCGCGGCTGTTTCACATCTGCAATTTTGTCACTTGCAGTGGCATATGACTTAGAGATTGAATAGATGGATGTGAAGACAACATTTCTTCATGGTGATCTTGAAGAAGAAATTTATATGTCCCAGCCTTAGTACTATGTGGAAAAAGGTAAAGAATATCTGGTATGCAAGTTGAAAAAATTTATGTATGGATTAAAACAATCTCCTAGAATGTGGTACAAGAATTTTGACACATTTTCTTTATATTTGGGATTTGTAAGATCAAAATCTGATCATTGTGTGTATTTCAAATCTGAAAATGATCGTGTCTTAGTTATTTCCTTGTATATGGATGACATGTTGTTCATTAGGAATTGTAAGCTTCTGATTTCTGATCTAAAATCTCAGTTGTCCACAAAGTTCAAAATGAAAGATCTTGGTGCAACTAGGTATATTTTGGGGATGGAAATAACCAAAGATAGAAAGAGCAAAAAAATTTGGCTCAGCCAGAGTAAGTCTATTAACATTGTTTGGGAGAAATTTAGTATTCAATTGATTGCAAGTAGCTAGTTGTTCCAATTTTGCAGGGAACGAAACTATCTATTGAAGATTGTCCAAAATCTCCTACTGAGATGGGGGACATGACTAGATTTCCTTATGCAAGTGTAGTTGGTAGCTTAATGTATGTAATGGTTTGCACAAGGTTAGACATTTCCCAAGCAGTGGGAGTTCTTAGCCAGTTTATGGCGAAATCAAGGAAGGCCACATTGGGATGTTGTGAAAAGAGTTTTTAGATATTTAAAAGGTACATCACAATACGCTTTTTGTTATCATGGTAACTCGATTGGATCACAGCATTCTCTTAGCATTAGAGGTTATGTGGATTCTGATTGGGCAGGGGACCTTGAAAACTGTAGATCCACTAGTGGATATATTTTCATGTTGAATGGTGGTGCAATTAGTTGGATGAGTAAGCGGAAGGTTGTAGTCACTCTATCCACTACTGAAGTTGAATACATGATAGCAACACACGCTTGTAAAGAAGTTTTATGGATTAAATGCTTGTGCTCTGATGTTGGGTTTAGTACAAGAAAAATTTAAATTTTTTGTGACAATCAGAGTGCTATTTGTTTGGCAAAAAATACAACTTTCCATACTAGGATGAAACATATTGATGTCCAATATCATTTTGTATGAGATATGGTGGAGGATGGAAAGGTTTGTTTAGAAAAGGTGGATAATCTAAAAAATGTTGTAGATGCATTGTCAAATCCTGTGAGCATGGATAAGTATAGGTGGTGTGTTATTTTGATGGGCCTTGGAGCCCATGACCTTCATTAACTTCGAGTTTGGAGGAAGCCAGTAAGTTTTCGTCAAGTGGGAATTTGTTGGAAATTGTGCCTCAACTTATTTTCTTGTATCTATGTTCAAGTATTCATTGTCAGTCGATTGCTGGAGTTCCTAAGTTTGTAACCTTGTTGCGAAGTTTGGAAGTTTCGTAACTTCCCAACTGACCGATCTCCTTTATTGTCGCAGGGGTCAGTAAATTCATAACTTGTATGTGGGAGTTATGAAGTTTGAGTTTTCGTCAACTAGGCGACAGTGGTATCGGCTTGTTGTGGGGATCAGTAAATTCATACTTATACGTGGTGGTTATGAAGTTAACATTTTGGGTGACACGTCAATGGGTTTTCACTTTTGTGGGGGCCATGTCGATGGTTGGTTTGACCGTGGGTGTATGAGTGAGTTGGTAATAAAAAGGGCTAACTCATGGATACCTAAAGTTTTTGGGCTTTTCTTCATAAACTAATGACTGTTAATATTTTGCACGGGATAATGTCGACAGTTGAGATTCTTGGTGGTTGAGAAAACTGAATCGGTTTGGATAGTAGATTCCTAGAAATCGAAGGGTTGAAGTGAATATAGCAAGCAGTCTAATTGGTATTATGAGTAGAGAAAGAGGAAAAAGTTTTGTGTCAGTTGAGCGAACTGTATGTTGAAAAAACATTGTAATAGTGTTGTGATTGGTTGTGGTTGGCAAATTGTAATGTTGTTGTGTAATATCAGAGAACTAATGCCTATGAAGGAGGGATTTTTAAATTTCTTGTAATTTTTTTTTACTTTGAATAAAGTGACTTCTCTTTGGTGGTGGGTTTTTCTCTCAAAAGGGTTTTCCCACGTAAATCAAGTGCCTATTCATTGTCAATATTATAATCTATTATTTTATGTGTGAATCTCAATGCTCTGTGATCTTGAAATTAAAACTACTACATTATTTCCCTATGAATTGACATTAGGAAAGCGATTTTCACACTAGAGTCTTTCCTTACAGTTTGTTGCCCCTCCCAATCAAAATTTGCAAATTTTCACTAATCCCATGCCTAAACATAATGTTTCATTTGTCAAATCTAGTGAAACTCCAAAGAATGATGTGATGAATTTTCATATGGATGTTGAACATCCTAATCCTATTCCACATATCACTACTATTAATCCTATGGATGAAATGGTAGGTGCAATAGATGTTATCCCTCATAAGGTCCAACCTAAGAAATCTCTTGATATTACTTTCTCCTCTAAGGACATACTTCAAAATCTCCTCGATGGTCATCTTCACATAGCTAGTCATATTTATGATAAGCCCACTAATGGAATGCTCATAGATCCTACCTATGGAGAGAATGTGATCACTAAGGAATTTTTGGTATTACATGATCTTTATCAAGATGATTATGATAAATCAAGAGCATGGATTAAAACACACAAAGTTTTTGATTTCCCTACGATAGGATCAATCATCCTTCCATTACAAATAGGATCTAAAATAGTGGATGTTTACATTCTCCATCATCCCGCAGTCAGACTAGTTTCATTTGAGGCTAGGCCATCCATGGCTTCACTCAATGAAAGTTGTCCCTTTGGTCATACACAAATGTTTAAAGTTTCCTTTCGATAATGAAATATTCACTGTTCACCATAGTGGCTTTAACCCTTTGTCTTCTAAAGGAAACTTCTCCTTAGAAGCCTTTTGGCCTGAGCCCATGGAACCTATAATTCTTCGCAAAGAATTCTTTTTCATAGCTTACCAAAAATTTAAAGCAAAGAAAATTACAGAATTCTCTCTCTGCAACATGTCCCCATCCACTTTTGACACTCCTATTCTAGATGAAACAATGCTTCAACTAGAACAAGAACCAACCTATCAAACTCAAAACAACACCTGAAACTTCCCCCACATCATCCAAGAGGCCATGAGATAATGATAACAACTCCATCATGCCTCCTTGTATAAACAAAATTTATAAAGAAAATGAGACAGTGGATGAACTACCTTCCATGGTTCCTTCCATTCCTCCCCTTAGGGAAGAATAGCAACCTATGGTTGATCAACCCGCTCCTTCATAAACACAACTTGACAATAAAACCAAAAGAAATAGAGGAGCTAGGGAGCATAGGCATAGACTTTCGTGCCCTTGCTCACAAGTTACAAGACATAGAAAATCAAGAAAATCAAAATTTGCACTTGACAGAAGTAATGCATGGCGATACTCCTCCCCAATCACAATAAAACAATCCAATACAACAACCAAAACTAGAGATACACCCTTCATTGGAGATTATCATTCATCCTCATGTTGTGATTAATTTGGATGATGATGATGAGATCACTAAAATAGACGAAGAGGTTCATAGTGATCTAAATACATTATTTTCCTCTTCCATGAGCTTAAAAGATAAATATCCTACAAAGAGTGTAGAACCTTTTGGTTCCCCTAGTTCAACACTTTCTCTTGTCTCTTTGGCTAGTTTCCCACCCTCGACATATCATGACCATGACTGGGAGGCGGATGACTTGTTGGACAGTTGACTTGCATTTTATTTTCCTTTTTCTTTTATGTGTTTGTATGTGTGTAACATGTTCCCCCATGATGTGTTGTTTGATGTTCTCTCTCTTTGTGACATTCCTCTATGTGTATCTTCATTCTTCTATATGTCATACCTTGCTTTTTCCTTTTTCTTTTTCTTTT
>VDFB02353493.1:176945757-177065671 GCA_007258455.2 Sequoia sempervirens | reverse complement strand
TCTCCGATCGAGCCCAAACGAAAGCCAATTGATCAAAACTGCCAATCTGACGCTGAGCCAATCCGAATCCGAAACGACCCTCTAACCACTCTGTCAGCCTACGAGGGTCTCATGATAGGCCAATCTCACGATCACTGATGCTCGCCAAAAATGGGGACATGACAGTCCGCCCTCCCTAAAATTGCTTGACCCCAAGCAATCTCCATTGCGAACAAACTCCAATCCCCGGAAGGCTCCAAAAGGAAAACTGTGTAATGTCCCACACATCTCGAACTATCTCCTGTAGCATCATCAAACGCAACTGCGCAATCAATGCCTGGATCCCATACCCAACGTAAAAGTCTGTTGTGACGGTCCTCCTCAGGCTGCCACTGCGCTCCATCGCCTCCAACTTCACCATGCTGAGAATAGTGAAGTATCTCAATAGGACCCATCCAAAACTCTGCGTCAAAGCTGTCGCCACCAGGATCCCAATACAAAATGTATCTACATCCATCCGTCATGCAGAGATAAAAGCTTCTAGAAGCATCTACTATCCTGAATCTCTCTCTGTCCTCTGCTAAACCCTCATGGATGTGATAACTGTCCAAACCATCATGCCAACTAACACCATAGTCGCCCTGTAACCATGTACCTGTATGAAAAATCTGCGACATAGAAGTATCAAGCCCTGTCAAATACACATCGGCATGATGGATAACAGACTGCTGCCCCTGCAAGTAATACCCCGCAAACTGCCGAGTCAAATACCTGCATCCGCTAATCCCATCTTGTGAAGATGGTAACTCTGCACACTGTAATGAATCACTCCCCTCGACTGTACCGAGAGAATCACCCTGTGCACAAGTATGGTGCATCGAATACGAACCATGTACAGGTGGATCAAAGGAAAAACCGTAAGCACTCCTCACCGTGTACACCTCATTGAACTCCTCTGTGAGTTTGGTTTGGAATTGCGATGCACTGGAACAATCCCAAACACTACGATCATCACCCAACTCAGAACTAACGTCAAGAGTACGATCAGCGTCCAACTCAAAGAGTGGGTTATCATAGATTACCCCACCATCAAATTCAAACAATGGATTATTCACAAACTGCACAATCACTCCATCCTGATCTGAATCATCCATCTCTGAATCGCTAGAATAATAAATTGAATTGTACTCCTGACTAGGCTCAACCAGCTGCCGACCATAGTCAACTGTATCAAATGAAAAGATTGATTTGCTTCCAGAAGAGGGAAACAAATCAACACAAGTACCAATCTCCCAACTGGATGAGACTCTGAACATCTGCGGTGAAGATAGGCAAATATCGAGGGTTGTCACACAACTTTCGAGTGAATCAACAACCATGTCACAGGAACTAACAATAATCTGCCCTGCATCACCTATCACAGGACTAATCTCATGAGAACCTGGTGCAATGCGTGGCTCACTGCAACTCTCATCTAGAGTACTCATCCTATCTGTATCAACTGCTCCTGTGTCCATGCTGGATGTAACCACATCCTCAACATCTCCCTCTCGGCTATGAACCATGGGTGTGTACTCCTCACCAACCGCTGCCATGCAAGACTGAACGATATCCAAAGGTGGTGAAGATCGCACCAAACTCAACGCCACGGTAAGCCTCTCAATCTGTAACTGTGACTCTTGAAGAGCCAACTGGATGCTCTGCAATGAATCCATAGTTACCTCTAGCTCATGAGTGAGCTCATCGATCCGCTCCTCCTTTCCCTTCCATGCATCATAACAAATGCAATCCCACTCGAGAAGGAAATCTCTGTCCGCAAGTATTCTTAGGTAATTTTGTTTCATCGTTCCAATCGCTTCTCGGAGTGCATGTATCACTGCAAGGGAAAAACCACTCTCACTGTGCTCATCTGTCGAAAGCGGACTCGAACCATAGGTAGTCAACATCTGACGAGCAACGTCAAAATGCTCAAGGGCGGTGGTAATCATAGTGTCATCCACCTGTAGTTGCCCAACCAAATGATGAGGATTCTGAAGCTTACAACCCCCATACACGTTTTCCGGTTCACCATATGCACTATGATATGACGCTGATCCGTCATCACTCACCTCATGATCTGCAGCATCGGGTGTGCTCTCAACCATGCACACCTCAACATCTAAGGTACTGCTGCTCTGTACCTCGAAGGATGGCTCAACTGGTACGGTAGAAGTTGTTGGTCTGACAGTATCCTCACACGCTTCTACTCCAACAGTGACCGCATGCTCATCCAACGCATGATCCTGGGATTCCATATCAACATATGAATCCTTTAGCTGGTTTTCAATGGTCTGATCCGAAAAATCAGATTCGTCATAACATAAATCCTCAATACCAACTGCATCTGTAGTACCCAACTCTGGAGTCTCTTCACGTGACGACTCAATAGGGTTACTTTGCACCTCTGAAACAGCTGTTGTATCATGCTCACACAAAGTTTCACCATCGCTGTTATAAAAATCAGAAGTGGCCTCCATCGTAGAAACTTCTTGAGTCTCCTCCTGCAAAGACGATGTAGGTAGATCATTACTCATAGCCGTGCTAGTGTGTTCACGAACCAAATCAGCACTTCTATCAAATTCATCATATAAATTTCTGCCCTCTTCGTAGGAAACTGAAGATATCAAATCATTTTGACGAAAAGTGGTATTATCCTTAGATGTAGATTCTCTGTCCTTTCCAGGTGTAATCAATTCGCGAGCTATAGTAAGATATTTCTGTTTTTCAGACTCCGTCTTATGGCCAAGACTCGGGTGCACATCCACATAACTTATGAAAGGAAATTTTTCTTTAATCTTCTGAGGTAGAATGCTATATTCCCTGAACATGCCAATCACTTCTCCTTCTGTGCTCTGCGGTGTCCTGTCAATGGTAATCCTCCCACTAATCTCAGGTGATTCTAACTGCCACTCGTTGTTCGCTGCCCTAAGTGTGCCGGCGAACAAACCCTCATACCTTTCACCTGCTATATCCTCAACGGGCTCCTGTCTCGTGAAGGTGGGCCTCGTAGGCCTATCCGCTGTCCGTGACACTGACCTAGGAGCTCTCCGCGAACCTGTAACACTTCTGTCATCGTCACGAGGTGGTGACGATCTCCTCGGAGTATCCAGTCTCTGAAGTGCAACTGCCACCTGTTGTAATACACTATTTGACCGCCGTTGACCTGCACTAAGTTCTCTGAGTGCATGCAAGACCTCTGCACGGTTCTGACCTCTGTTATTGTAAGGAGTCTCTGTTCCAAGATCAATTGTTCTATCAGTCCTGTAATACCTGTCAGCCATGATTTCCGGCTGCCAGATCGAACCCTGTTACCTGTCAACCAAAGCTCGCCTGAAAGAATGATGCCTGGTAAAACCCTAACTGTTCCGGCTGCAGAAGACGGCTAAACCCTCAGGATGGCAGGATTTAGCTCTGATACCACTGTAGAAACCCTAAGTTTCCCCTAATCCTGAATCTGATAGTTTTCTGATGTTTTTCTGAAGTTTTGGGTTTTTGAACGTTTTTGTGTTTTTGAGCAATAAATGAAGATTGCGATTTTTGCAAGTGCTTGAAATAAATTCACTAAAAATCATTTAACTCTAGAAACTACAGAATTTAATGCCAATACTCATGCTGGACCTTTTATTAATCTTTCAGATTGATTACAATAGATACCCAGTTGCATGTAAGTGAAAAAGAATGATATTTATTAAAAACCTGATTTCTGTAGCAGCAATAGATGTGCTTCAGAAGATGGTACGGCTGCATGAAATCTCCTCTTCTCCTTCTGTTTGGCAAGCTCAGAAGATCCCAGGTATCCCAATGCCCAAACTGGTGAAGATTGGAATCCAGAATGATAGGCGTTTTTACCAAGAACAAGAATACGCCTTTTTTATGGTAGTACGGCCAAGTACAGATCTGGTACGGCCTGATACACATCAGCAAGGTATTATAATGTATGGCCTCTAAAATCAATGTCCCGTCTCTGGTAGATTGTGCGCCTGGATTGACATATAACTTCTGAATAAGAACCCTGACAAAACCTCTGAGATTTGCATCACTGGGAAGCTTGAAAAAGTACGGCTGTCAGCAGTGGTACGGCTGCAGCAGCAGCATTAAATGAAATAAAAAGTACGGCTTCCTCTGTGGTCTTCTGATCTGATAATTAGCGCCTACTATTGAAGACTCTTCTGGATTGATAATACTTCTCTGAAGCCCTGACGAACTTAAAACTTCTGTGAAGCTCTGTAATTTCTTCTGAATGAAGAAATCTCTCAGCTGCAATAAATCAGGTGTTATTTCACACCCTCTGAACTGCTTCCAGTGGAGGTGGCTCGTTCTCCAAGGAATTCGAGACTAAAACCCTAAAGCTTCCGTTCTCTGGCAAAGACTGATCAATTTTCAATTCACAAAATGTCATAATCGCTCAACTTTCAAGGCAAAACCCTTTAATCTTCTCAAAAAGGCGAATTCCTTAATAATAGGGAAATATTAAATATTTGACATTTTAATTCTTTTAATTTTTCAATAGTCTCCGTCAAATATTTTAATATTAAATTAATCGTCAACTGGCCCCCTTTTAATGTGGGCGCACCCCCTCAAGGCAATCACTTAAGTTATAATTAAAAATTATAACTTTATAATATAATCATTAATTAATTAATATTTAATCAATGTAATTAAATATTAATATTTCTCCCGTTACTTATCCGTTTCCTGTTCCGATCGATCGTGAACTCACGAAGTGATTCGGGATGCTGCCGAAGCCATATGCTAAAATAGCGGTGGTCCCACATTACTGCGGGAGCGCTAAAATAGCAACTCCAAAAAGTCTCCGATCGGAGCCCAAAGCGAAAGCCAATTGATCAAAACTGCCAATCGGCCCTGAGCCAAGCTCAAACGACCCTCTAACCACTTTGTCGACCCTCGAGGGGTCTCATGATAGGCCAATCTTGAATGGGGCGATGTGTGAAAAGGTCTATGGGACCATAAAAGCGTGGCTTCAACTTTTCTGCACCACTCTTCTTGAGAGAAGATTGTCTATATGGCTGAAGCCTCAAATAGACCATGTCCCCAACTTCAAAAGACCTTTCCACACGCTGCTGATCAGCGTATAACTTCTGCTGATTTTGAGCTTGTTGCAGATTTTCCTTAAGAGTTTTCAAGATGTCTTGGCTTTGTTGTAACATATCCAGTGCTTGTGGGGCTCTACTATCACCAAACACTAAATCAACAAAGTTAGTAGCCTCATAACTATAAAGTGTCTTAAAAGGAGACATCTTAATTGACATGTGATAAGAAGAGTTGTAACAATACTCTCCTAAATGAAGCCATTTAATCCAAGCTCGCTGCTGTCCTGAAACATAGTTCCTTAGGTAGCCCTCTAACCACTTGTTAACAATTTCTGATTGCCCATCTGTTTGTGGGTGATAACTTGTGCTTGGAGTAAGCACTGTCCCACTCAATCTGAAGATCTCCTGCCAAAAAACACTTAGGAACTTGCTGTCCCTATCACTGACAATTGTTTTAGGCAACCCATGCAAACGGAACACCTCTCTAAAAAACAACTCAGCCACTTGAGCTGCTGTAAATGAAGTGGTAACAGCAAAGAAATGAGCAAATTTCGTTAGTCTATCAACCACAACAAATATACAATCACGTCCTTGCACCTTGGGCAACCCCGTGATAAAGTCCATGGCAATACTTTCCCACTTCTGATTTGGAATGGGCAAGGGCTGAAGTAGACCAGCAGGATAAGAGTGTTCATTTTTATTCCTTTGACAAATAGGACACTCTCTAATGTAGTTCAAGACTTCATCTTTCAAACCTTTCCAAGTGAATCTTTCACGAATCTGCTTATAAGTCTTGAAAATCCCTTGATGACCAGCAAGGGGAACATCATGAAAAGATTGTAGAATCTTTTTCTTAAGCTTAGATTCTTGCACTAAAAAGATTCTATCTTTGTAATAAATTAATCCATCAACCAACTTATACCTTTCATCAACCAAATGACCTTCTAACAAGCTGGTTGCAAACTGATTTTTAACATAATCAGCAGCAATTAATTCTTTCCAATCAGCTGATAACTCACAAATTGACTGCAAATGAGGCCTTCTAGAAAGAGCATCAGCAACTATATTATTTTTTCCTTTGACATATTCAATGTCAAAGTCATATGCTTGGAGTTTACTTACCCATTTTTGCTGCCTTTCATTCAATTCCTTTTGGCGCATAAAATGTTTAAGACTGTTGTGATCAGTCTTAACAACAAATTTACTTCCCACCAAATATTGACGGAATTTAGACAAAGCATGCATGATGGCAAGCATCTCTTTGTCATAAATAGAGTAAGTTTTTTCTGCCCCTCTCAACTTTCTGCTCTCGAAGACAATAGGGTGTTTGTCTTGCATTAGGACAGCTCCAACTCCTTCTCCTGAAGCATCACATTGTAATTCAAAAGGTTTTGAAAAATCCGGAAGTGCCAACACAGGACACGAACTCATGATTTGTTTAAACTTATCAAAAACCTCTTGTGCTTGCTTAGTCCAAAGAAAAGCTCCTTTCTTTGTAAGATCCGTCAAAGGTGTTGCTTGATGAGAATAACCTTTTACAAATCTTCTATAAAATCCACATAACCCTAAAAACCCTCTCAAATGAGAAATAGTCTTTGGAGTTGGCCAATCAAGAATGGCCCTTATCTTTTCTGGATCCACTTTCACACCCTTTGAGCTGATAATGTGGCCAAGGTATAAAAGTTCATCCATCCCAAACTCACACTTTGACTCTTTGGCGAATAAACATTCCGCCTCTAAAATGTTAAGCACTTCTTCCAAATGCTTAAGGTGCTCTTCCCATGACTTACTGAATATGAGAATATCGTCGAAGAAGATGAGCACAAACTTCCTCAACTGCTGTCTAAAAATCTTGTTCATACAAGATTGGAATGTGGCTGGTGCGTTTGTCAAACCAAAAGGCATGACAAGGAATTCAAAGTGCCCAAAGTGGCATCTAAACGCTGTCTTTTCAATATCCTCCTCCCTCATTCTGATTTGGTGATAGCCCGAACGAAGATCAATCTTTGAGAAGAACATTGCCCCATGGAGCTCATCAATAAGCTCATCAATCCTAGGGATAGGATATCTATTCTTGATGGTTTTCTGATTTAATGCGCGATAGTCAACACACATACGCATTGTACCATCTTTCTTTTTGACCAGCACTACTGCTGAAGCAAATGGACTCTTGCTTGGTCTAATAAAACCACTTTCCAATAGCTCCTTGATGGCTTTTTCAATTTCATCTTTCTGCCTCTTTGGATAGCGGTAAGGTGTAGTAATAACTGGTTTTGCTCCCTCTTCTAACTCAATCACATGCTCAGAACCTCTTTCAGGAGGTCTTCCAGGAGGTAAGCTTCCAAAGACTTTGCTTTTCTTTGAAAGTAAGGCTTGAATATCAGGATGATATTGCCTTTTTTCCTCAACCGGATCAGCTGGTAAAACCATACATTCAGCAGCCCATTCAACCTGATCATGGCGGATCAGCCTTTCCATCCTTTTCAAAGAAACAATTCGAGGGCCTCCATTTGACATCCCTCTTAAAACAACCTTCCTTCCATTTGACTGAAATTTCAGCTCCATGGTTTGCAAATTCAAAGTGATCTCACCAAGAGATCGCAGCCATTGTATGCCCAACACAACATCAGTGTCTCCTATACCCACCACATAAAAATCATCCTTAATTTCATGATTCCCTAATTGCAAAGATAGGTTAGGAATTCTCCTTGTGCAAGATATAGTGAAACCATCAGCAACCATTACTTTGAAACCATCAAAATCTTCAGTCTTCAAACCCTTTCTAGCAACTAGCCCTTCATCAATAAAATTGTGAGTTGCTCCGGTATCAATTAGAGCAACTATCCTTTGTGAATTTACAACTCCATGAACCCTAAAAGATTCATTCTTTTGAAAACTAGATAGTTGTGCAAAAGCACTACCATCTCCAACCTCTTCGGACTTGTCTTCTTGAACTTCTTCACCTTCACTACTTGCTGATTCGTATTGCTGATCAGACGAATCAGATTCTGATCCATAATCAGAATAGCCCTCCATTTGAACTACTTTGCCTCTTCCATAGCAACGGTGGCCTTTCACCCAAGGCTCACGACAAGTGAAGCAAACTCCATCCTTTCTAAGCTGTTCTTTGAGCTCTTCGGACAGCCTTGGTGGAAACTTCTTGGGCAGATTTGAAGAAAACTTTTTATCCTTCTTATGGCTGAATGGTTTTGAGTGAAATTTAGGCCTTGGGGCTGCCAACTCCATGCTCCTAGCTTTCTTGATAGCTTCATCTAGTGTTGGAGGATCAAATGCTTTGACCCAACCCTTCAAAGGCTCCATTAAACCTTCAGCAAAAAGTACTACAAATCTTCTTTCAGTAATGTTTGGCACCATTACTGACAACCTCTGAAAATCAGCCACATAACTTTCTAAAGATCCTTGCTGTTTCAACTGTGCCAATTCTCTAAATTTCAATTCCGGATCTTTGGTGTCAAATCTCTCAATCAGCTTATTGGTAAACTCTCCATATGTGCGAATAAGGTTATGGCCAAGAGTGACCAAACCGTGAGTCCACCATTCATGAGCTATGCCATCTAAATGCAAGGTAGCAAATTTGATAGCATCTTCTTCCGGCATAGGTCTAAGAGAGAGGTAGTTATCTAACTTTTGCACCCATGACCTGGCTGTACACTTGTTACCACCATCAAAATGTTCCATAGTGATCTTTCCCAATGCTTGGTAAAAATCATTTCTAGGGCCTGCAGGAGGACGTTGATCATTCCTACCACCATTTCTCCGACTCCTTTGATTCATGAATTGATCAAAGGTCCATGCTCCTCTCAAGTCAAGAGGTAAAGAAACATACTCCATATAAGCTTGACGAGCATCATCAGCAAAGTTTGGAGTAGCCTCAACTGGTTGTTGCTCTTCCCTTGGTGTGAAAACGGGAAAGAGGGGTCTAGAGGATGACCCACTATGAATTGTAGTATGCTGACCTACAATTCTGTCTCTAGTATTCACCTCAGGACTGCCACTATTATTATTTCCATTTACTCCACTACTTTCTCCAGCTGAGTTATTTTGGGGCTGAATAATACTCTGAGCTGCTTGCTGATCCAACTTGGATAATAAACGGGACATCATGTCTATCATCCCGTCAAACTTCTTCTCCACTCTATCCCTCTCTTCATTATCTCTTCTTACTGAATCTGACATTATTACAGTTGTGTGATCAACCACTTCCACTGAATTATCTGAACCTTCCACTGTTTTACCAAGGTCTCTTAGAACTTCTGAGAAGGTATCTGCCTCTGGAACGGGCGGAAACTGATGCTGATTTCTGGCCTGACTTCTGGTGTATGGCCTAGTGTCTTTTTCACTCATCAGTTAACTACTGCAATTTGCCACAGGATGGCAGGGTCTTCTGCTCTGATACCACTGAAATATGCTAACCAATTTTTTCGAAGGAATAACACAAAATAACCAGCAATAGATGATTGGATTAGCGTTAGCCTCAAATTAAAATCCGAACTTGAATGGAAGATACTGAACTTGAACAGAAGAACTGAACTTGAATGGAAGAACTACTCAACGTCAAGAATGTGCACTCAAGATCCCACTGAGGGCGAGGTGCTAACATATGACGGAGTCTAAGAAATTGAAATTATGAACTATTAGGCGGATAACCAGCCATGAGAAAACAATTCCACGCTACCACCAAACAGTGGGGGGAAAAGATTACAAATAAAAGCAATTCATCCGCTGCGGCGGGCATCCACAATGCTGTGGGAATTCACCACTATGAGTGGGTATGAGATATTACAATCAAATTAACCTCACTGGCGGTAAACCATCCAGGGGACTTATGTGAGAAGAAACAGAAAGAAATTGCAGCAAATTAAACTGGAACAGTACTACTGTTTACAGTTTGTACAATGTGGAATAAGCTGCAAATTACATAGGAAATATAGTAATCTTCATACATAAGATTAATAGATATTTTTCAATGTTATTTTAACTCTCTAACAGCTGCTAATGAATCAGAAATCAGAACTTTCAACAATCTGATATAAAAACAGTAAACTGGAAATTTCAATCTGCAACTGTGAGAATCAATGAAATTATCATAACTCACTCAATTCTTCTCCGAATGACGTGAAATGAGTTGCAAATGCACCTTACAAGTCTGGCGCCCAAGTTAGAATCCGGAAACAGCCACCAAAGACTCTAGTTTATTTGGCACGAATCCCAAGACTTCACCAAATGGTACGGCCCTTGGAGAAAATCGATTTTTTAATATAAAATCAGCAACTTCAAATTAAATTCTGCTTTTTGGAGGAAGTTGGCGCCTCAAGTCAACAATTTGATTAATCAAATACCCAGAACGAAACAAAAATCACTCCACAAGATATGAACAGAAAACAGCTTCAGCTGTAGCAAAAACCAGGAACTTCAAAACTGTAGAATTCACCAAAATTCTCAACCTTTATTGCTCAATCTGCTAGTCTGATGTGAGAAGCAGCAATGTTCCAACTAGGTGTTGTATTTCAAACACGAAATTGGGAAGGGGCTAGGAGGTAGCATCCTCGAAGCAATAGCAAAATGTCCATAGTCATTTTGACAGCATAACAGTAAGGTAATTGATGGATGAAATGCTGGAGCCAAGACCTTCAATAAATAAGAACTCATCAAGACTCTTCAATCGCCTGAGAAGCAGCTCAAAAGATACAAGAGACTCTTCCACTTCACAAAGACCAGTCAACTTCTCAAGTGGCGTCCCAAAAGGCCTTCAACATTACACTTTATTCAAAACAATAAAAGTGGCGTCCACTTTCAAGATAAGAAATATTTGAATAAAGAATATTTAAACTTTTGATGAGGGCGTACCCTTCATGGCCCCACTTTAAAACAACTTTAAGTTAACTCCTTAGGCCAAGGTGGGGGTCAACAGTGAAATAGAACAAAATGCCATTAATTTAATATTTTTGCCAACTGAAGACCAAGCCAAAATATAACACTGCTCCAACTGCTAAGGATTAAGAATAGACAACTGCAACTGCCACAACTAGCATTTACTAAAAATAGTAAATAATATGAATGCCACAGAAAACCAAGTCCAAGAAACCCTAATTTTCACCTCATCCCAGTCTACGGGTTCCGGAATAGACTGAAGAACTGCAAAGCTGATCACTGATGAGAAGGGGACATTACAATCTACAATCCCAGACCTATTGAAGCAATCCGGGCAACTTCTTGAGGGATTTCATCTCCTGAAGAATTAAAAACAAGCTTCCAATCAGAATCAGATGGTGACAAGAAGAGTGTTCCAAACAGATCTCCATACTTAGACAATTTCTCGGCACAAATTGGAGAATTCAAAGAGGAAATCCAAAGGAATAACATCAACCCAGTTCAAGCAGGAGGAAGTTCAGAGCAACCAACTTCAAGTCCAGACACCTGCTCCAAGGGGAGACTTCCAGACCTCAAAGATTCCAGTACAAGTAGGAAGAAGAAATCAAAGTCTCAAAAGGAATCCAAGATCAAAGCTAGGAAGGAACAAGCACAACGGACAGAGTCATCGGGAAGGAAAATATTCTAAGGCAAGCACATGGAAGAAAAACGAAGCAACCAAGGAAGGCATCCAGCACACTGAGGTGGCACCTCGTCATCTTCCAACCAATCAAATTCTTCCAAATCAACATACAACAACTTTCTATTTTATTGTTGGTTTATATTTAGCAAAAGGACAAGTGACCTCAAATGAAAATTTCTCATTGGTCGAAAGTGACAAACCCTAAATAGGGTTTTATTTTGTAATCTCGGTCGTTGATTTGAAATCAATCTTGGCCATTGAATTGTAATTGGGGAGCCTATAAATTGAGCTCGCCCCCTCATTTGTAAAGTGTGGAGATAGTGTATTAAATTTTTGCATTGAGACTATTTCCGATAATAAAAGCTCTTATGCATGATTTTCTTTGAATAACTTTTATTGTCAAATAGTAAGCGAGGTTGCATATCTTCTTCCGCCATAGATTAAAGTTAGAATTAGATTAAATAGAATTTGCTTTGAAAGTTGGTTAAGTGAATGAGAGATTGATCGTATCAGTTCAATGGTGAAATATTGCTCATACTTTCTTCGAATGGATGATTTGCATTCGATGCGTAAAGTTAGTCTGAGCTTATAATTGTGGAAGCTTAACTTCAGCCTCATTCGAGGTCTGAAAATCATTATCATACCCCTTGAAGATTGCACCCACTTTGCGTAAGTTGTCCAACAGGAGGCGAAACAAAGTGTGGTTTATTCCTTTCACCGAATCTTTGCTGTCTCTTAAATTCTTAGGCATAGAATAGACCTCCTAAACCCTTATCCTTTTGCTATTTTTTTGAGATCCACATTGAAGTCCCAATTGAAGAAGCTTTAATGATAAATCTGCCTAAGTCCCAAACTTGTGAAAAGTTCTTTAACGTAAGTCCCCTTGTGTATTACCAGCAAATCACAACGCCCATTGAGCTTATCCACACGTCAAGACCTGACAAAAGAAACCTTGGAATCGCCATATGATCTTCTCGCAATCTTAGCATACGCGGTGGTTTTTCAAGAGAGGATAGAGTGTCTTTGGACATTTTATTCTGTGTTCGGTGGATGATAAAACGTACACCAACACTAACCTCCTCTCAAACAAGCTAGGTACCATCACTGAAAGCCTCTGAAACTCACTAATGTAGGCCTCCAAACTACCCACCTGCTTGAGCTGTGCAATTTCTCTAAAATACAATTCAAGGTCTTTCCTCTCAAACCGCTCAATCAGCCTGTTAGTAAACTGATGGTATGTCATGATAAGGTGGTGTTGTAGGGTGACCATACCATGATGCCACCAATCATGTGCCAAACCATCTAAGCACAAGGTAGAAAACTTGATGGCCTCATCCTCTTGCATGGGCCTCAGTGACAGGTATTTGTCCAACTTTTGGACCCATGATCTAGCCGTGCACTTGTCACTACCATCAAAGTGAGGCAAAGTGACCTTACTAACTGCCTACTGAAAATCTTGAGTAGCCTATGGTATATGTGGTATATGTTGTGCCCTCTGCTCTACTCTAACTCCACCACCTCCTCAAGGCCTCTTTTGGTCTAGAAACTGATTAAGTGGTAATGCCTCCCTAATCTCTAGAGCTAAGGTCATATACTTTGCATAGTGCCTAGTGATGTCTCCTGTAGTGAGTACATGATACTCTAGCACCTGAACTGGCAGAGGTTGTGGGACCTGTGGCTCCTCCCTAGGAGCAAAAGTAGGTTGATTGGGTCTAAGAACTAACCCAACAGAGGTAGTAGACTATTGTACATCCACCTGTGGCTGTCCCAAACCCTGTGTACCACTCATCTGACCCTAGTAGCCTACGTGTTGGGGTAGCCCAAATTGTCGCATAGTTCCCATCAACTGTGACATCATATCCATCATATTGTCGAATCTCCTTTTAGCCATTGAATCAGGACTGATTGATTGTGCACGTCCTTTATCCCTGTCAGCCATAATGTTGGTCACACTATCACTGGAGCTGGAGTTGGAGCTGGAATGATGTATACCCAATACCCCTGAAACTATGTCACCTTCAAGAATAACAGGTGGCTCCCACTGTTCTGTACCCATAGTGTAATGTCTAAATTCTCTGCTCATGGATTGATACCCCACAAGATGGCAGGAGACCGCTCTGATACCATTGTAAGAACCCTTTTCTTTGCTGATAATAGCTATGCAACTATTATACTAATGTTTATTTTTGTGTTTTGAAGTTTACTTGTTTTTTTATTTTTGAGATTAAATGAAGAAGATGCAATGAAAGGAAAATTGAAATATACACAATGTATGAATTATAACTAATTTTTGAAGAAACTTCCAATGCATATATATTTATTGAAATCATTTCTATATTCAAAGATTTTTACAATGAATCCATACCTGAAAATGTTAAACAGTGTTTATTCGCAAAATCTAGAAATAATAATCAACACTGGTAAACCTTTGTCAGGTCGTTTTGCATCATATGAGACATTCTTCACAAAATAAATGCTTGAAACTTGTCCTAGACCCTTAGCCACTTAAATCCCAAGAGGTTTCAGCTCATAAAACAAATCAATTCAACCTAGGAGTGAAACGCCTTGCATCCAAGTCTGTATGGCCTGTACCTGCTGTTGCACGGCCCAATAAGAGATTACTTTGATGATCTCTAACAGCAAAGGTGTCCTTCAGATTTTTTGTGCATAAACCCTTCAAGAACTTAAAAGAAACTTCACAAATATGCTCAATGTAATGTCCCCGTTTTAGCTGACATTGTTTGTCGAGGAGTGAGCCTATCATTCTGATCCTCGTAGGCTGACAGTGGTGTGTAGAGGATCATTCGAGGCAGTTACCAGGCGTTCAGGAGCATCTTTCTTTCAGTTGATTGAGGTTGGGCCTTCGCAGACTCTTTCAGAGTGGCTTTTCAAATACTTTCTATTTTTAGAAAGTCGGGCAGGCGGAAGCTGCTATTTTGGGCAGGGCACCTGGTTCAGCTAATTAGCTCAAAGTCGACCCAGTTCATCAGTTGTTGGTCAGATGGAGAAATAACGGAGCATTTAATGATTATTAAATATTTTGATATTTTGACTTTATGTTATAAAGTCACTTTATTAATATATTTAAATATTAATAATTAATGGCATAATACTTTATAATAAAGTGAAATATTTGTTATAATGAATAATTATTTTATTCATTAATGGGACGCCATTTATTTATTATTTTTCTCCTAAGTCAAAAGGGGCGAATTTAATCATTATTTAAATGATTATTAAAAAAGAATGTTGAGGTCGAATTTCTCAAGAAGGGTATATATTGACTTCCAAGACAAATCGAACTCTTATGTGATGATTATTCAATTTGTCTTCTTTTTGCTCTGAGCATTGAAGTTTGCAAAACCTAGGGTTTCAGCAGACGATCGATTTTGAAGAACGATACCTCTTCAAGATCTGACATACTGAGGCTGTGAAATACCAGTTGAAGATTGTCCATCAGCGTGGCTTCATCCAGAAGTCATACAGTGATTACAGTGGAGTTATATTCAGTATTCAAGTTCTATTGCTTGTCAGAGAGAATTGCCTATTTCCAGAGGATCAGAGTTTTGACTGTGGACATTTATTTCTTGAGGCCATACTTTTTATTTGCTGCTGCTGCTAGGCCGTACATTTCTGTACCAGCAGGCCGTACCTTCATCTACAGGGAACCACGCCTCCTGTCTTTAGCTTCCATCATCTGGATTTCGTGCGCCTAGGGTTTACAGAGCTCCAGTATCATTTTTAGAGCCTGAAGATTGTGTTCCTTGCTCAGCCATACATTTTCATCTGTTATCTGGTGGCTGCAAGTAACCAGGTTCTTTAAAATAAAAGTTGTTTTTTCCTTTCATATATTCGATTTGAATATTGTATGTGCTCTGGAACACCAATAAATACATGCGCCTATATCTTCTGAACAATATTGAAGCACATTTATTGTCCTCTGATTTATTATGAAATTTTAATGCATTTTAGAGTAAAATTGCCATTTACTGTTATTTGCAAAAAACCATCAAAACACAAAAAAACTACAAAACAAACAAAATCAGTGATTTCAGTTAGGGTTTGGGGTTGAGAGTCACCTGGACTCTTACAGTGGTATCAGAGCACAGTTTTCCTGCCATCCTATGCTTTTTCAGTTGCTTTTTCAAAAAACAAAGTGCTTTTTGGTTGCTTTTTCATGAGTAGAGACAATATTCATTAGACCAAGGGTATAGGAACAGGCAGAGTTGAGGATTGGATAGGTCCACCTATTCCTGAAGGTGAGACAGTGTCAGGAGTATTGGGTATTCACAGATCTAGCTCCAACAACAGCGAGAACAGTGTTGCAACCCTAATGGCAGACCGTGAGATCCTTGCAGAGACACATAGGGATTCAGGGAAAGCACATGCAGAGGGTGATATTACTGATGAGGAGTTTAGACGCAGGCATGATAACATGATGGACATGATGTCCCAGTTGATGGGCACTATTAGGCAGTATACTCCATCACAACCACATTATATTCAGATCGGACAGTCGAGCAGGACTACAGGAGTGGATCAGCCTTTGGCATCAGCACCACGACAGCCATCACCGATCTATCATGAGCGTAGGCCTGGACAGCATACATTCTTACCCAGAGAGACCCCACCTCCGAATCCGGGGGCAGAGCAGCAGGGGCATCATCAGGAGTTTCAGCCGCATAATGGCATGTCAGTAGTAGATGTGACTAGGTTTCATGGTGAGTACCTATCATTGGCACCTGAGATCAAGCAGGCATTATCTTTTCATGACTTTATGGATGTTCATAAACCTAGAGGAGGAGGAAGATTTGACCGAAGAGCTCCTCAGCATCAGCAGCCACAGCCACAGGTGAACAAGGATTTGCAGTATGCAGTCAACAAGATCACCTTGCCATACTTTGATGGTTCTGATAAGACGTTAGCGAGGTCTTGGGTCCAGAAATTGGACAATTATCTTTCACTAAGACCTATGCAGGAGGATGAGGCCATTAAGTTTGCGACTTTGCATCTTGATGGGCTGGCGCATGATTGGTGGCATCATGGCATGTATACACTTGGCCATCATGCAGTCACTACGTACCAGGAGTTCACCAGCAGGCTCATAGAGCGTTTTGACAAGAAGGATCCGGAACTCTACTTCAAGGAGCTAGCTCAGCTCAGACAGACAGGTAGCTTGGATGCGTATGTCAGTGAGTTTCAGAAGGTTGCAATCATGGTGACAGGCATTTCAGAGCAGAGACTTGTTATACTCTTTGTCGAGGGTTTGACAGAGCCTATGAGAGGTTGGGTCAAGGCATTCGATCCTCCTACTCTTCAAGAGGCGATGCGGAAGGCAAGGAGTATGGAGCTTGCTGCTTCGAAGAAACAATTTCAGCCTAAAACAAACAGCTTGCCTGTTGAGGAGAGTCATACACCAGTTGCAGAACCAAAAAGGAAAACAGCTGCAAGAATTGATGATGCAACTCGTGATGAATTGAGAAGGAAACAACTTTGTTATTGGTGCAAAGAACCCTACAGCAAGGAGCATGATTGTCCTTTGAGACCGAAGGGCAGAGCCAACCGTGCCATGTGGGTTTACTATGAGGATGTTGAGTCTGAGGATTCAGACCACCAGGTTGTTTCAGAACATGCAGAGGCCGGGAATGCCTCTATGGAGTTTGGGCCCGATGCCAACCTATCCCCGTTGGTATTATCTGCTAGTGTACGGGATGATTCATTCAGGTTTAGGGGATTAGTGGATGGACAGCGATGTATTGCTGTGCTTGACACCGGAGCCACACACAATTTCATTGATCAGAGCTTCATCAACAGATGCAGGCTACAGACAGAGGACTTCGCTGGATTCAGAATTCGGGTGGCAGATGAATATACACTCACTTGCACTCGACGAATTTGTAATCTCACCCTCATGCTAAATGATTATGAGTTGCAAGCAGAATTTTATGTAGTCAACCTAGGTGGGATGGATTTAGTGTTGGGTATGAGATGGCTTCAGGACATTAGTGTGTTCACCCTCAACTTGCCTAAAATGGAGATGAGATTTGAGGTACAGGGCAAGAAATATGTGTTGAGGGGGATTACAGATGGCAGCCTTTGTTCTATGATCTATCTCTCTCGTTAGTGGGAAGAGCGAGAAGGTAGAGGAGGATTTTGTGCAGACCAGGCATGGTTATGCTCAGTACCCCAGGGGTTCTGAGGCAGTCGTTTGGGATCAGCCTAGTGGTTTGGTTCAGTTTGTGACCAATCCATTGTTTGAGACGAATGTTATATCTTCATACGACAATCCGCTCTTTGAGTCTGATGTGGGTAATGTTGTGACCTTTTTCACACATCGCCCCATTCAAGATGGGGACCCCCTAATTTTTGCTCCATTCTGGTCTTTTGGCTTGGGTTTTTCTCTCTCTCTCTCGCTCTGTCTCTTTTCTGATGTCCGCCTTTTCGGGGTTGCGCCCGTCAGTGAGTTTAAACGTGAAATTGACCAAGTCTGAGAATTAGGGTTTCATTTTTCCTGGTCAGTCCAAGGTCGAACGAAGTCAATGAATTGAAAATTGAGCTTAACATTGTTGTTAGCATGTTTCCAGCCGACTTTCAACAAGTTTTCATCAGATTCTGAGCTACTTACTATTTTTAGTAAGTGTGCAATTACAGGCAATCCTTCAGCACTTTTGAGATTCCGACAGTCACACGGCATTCAAAGCACATCAGGCTGCTCGCATGCAAATTTTGAGCGAAAACAGACAACTTACTATTTTTAGCAGTCCAGCTTCCGGGACAAATTTTAGGGTTCAGATGCAGAGTTTTTCTTTGCATGTTGGCATATTCCTTCTGGGTTTTTCAAGACCTTCGTGATGATATAACATGCAAAACGAGACGACCACTTTCAGAATTCAGTCTTCCAGGGCTATTTTTAGGGTTTGCATGTCAGGGTTTCTTTTGCATGTCGGATGATTCCTGGTGGGTTTTTCGAGAGCTTCGCGATGGTGTGACATGCAAATGGAGATACTCACTCAGTAAGGAACTTGCTATTTTTAGCAGGTGTGTCCCGACAGCCGCTTCCCAGCAGTTCAAAATTACAAGTTGATCGCAGTGCCACAGAAACGAAGAGAAACAGAGTTCATTTGATATACATGCAGAGCGAATTAGGGTTTCCAGCTTCGGAACCTAAAAAGAGGCATAAAAGGTCAGAATTTCCAAAAACCGGTGTAAACCACCGCGATCAACATTCTTCAGGCTATCTGCTAGTAAAATTTCGAGTCAAACGGAGCACTTACTATTTATAGTAAGTCAATTTGGAAACTGGCTAAAAATAGTAAATCAGCTACATGCGTCAGTGTCAGCCGACAGGTCACATGGTGAGGAGCGCCTCATTAAAATTTCAAATCAATCGGAGCAATGGAGCTATCAAAAACATGAGGTTACTATTTATAGTAAACCACCTTCAGAAACATGCTAAAAATAGCAGGTCAGCTAAAAATGGCAGTGTCAACAGGACAATGAGGTGATAAGGATGCAGTGTGTAAAATTTCAAGTCGTTCCGAGCTTCAGAGGTGCAAAATTCAGAGGACTTACTATAAATAGCAGGGCATGAAATACTGGCGAAAAACGATGAAAAATGTTCTAAGTCTGGAACTTCATCCAGTTGACATGGAAAAATGCGCCTAGTTGATGAGGAAGCTCAGGAAAAATTCTAAGTATGAGGTTTATCCTTCACACAGGGCAAAATGCGCTCAAAAAAAAAAAAAGGAAGTCAAAGCAAAGTCAAAGATTATCATCCTGCTCCTATGGCAAAATGCGCCCACCTTGAAGAGAGAAAGGTTGAAAAATTTTCTTAGTGTGGAAATCCGCCACCCCCTCCCAAATGCGCCCAAAGGCACAAAAAGTCAAAGAAGTCAACAAATATCATCCTGCTCCTATAGCAAAATGCGCCCAGCTCAAGGTTGATAGCAATAATATTTTCTAAGGCATGAAAGATATCCTCCTCACCCCTCTAAATGCGCCTATCCTTCTCTTGCATTAAAATGCGCCCAAGTTAGGAGAGAGTCAACAAGGTCAAAGCTTTTTATCCTCCTCAAGGGGTGAAATGCGCCCAAAGGCAAGCAAGTCAACAAGTCAAAGAACCTCGTCCTCCTTGCATGTCTAAATGCGCCCAAGTTAGGAAGGTAAAAGGTGAATGGAGGTAGTAAGTGAGGTGAAAATATTGCCTAGACGTGGTGAAAGGTGGTGAAAGGCGTTATCCTCCATCAAGCTCAAATGCGCCTAAGGTGATGTGTTAGAGAATATTGCAAGATGTGTTGCCTAGGCGTGATTTTTGAATTTCCTCTCCTAGCCTCATATGCGCCAAGGGTGATGAGTGTCATGAAGTGTTAGAAAATATTTCTAAGGCGTGTGAAGTGAGTAATTTCCTAAGGCGTGGTGAGAGATATGTGTGAGGTGTTGAGAATAAAATGCTAAGTGGGTTATGCGCCTAAAGTCAGAGATGAAGGATGAAGTGAGGTAACTTGCTAAATGATAAAAATTTCAAAGGCAAGGATGAGTATAGAATACGCCTAAGGTGTCGAGTAAGAGCAAAATAAAAAAATAAAATATCTCTAAGGCGTTAGAATTTTAAATAAAAATTGCCTTGCAAGTGTGGAATAAATATAAATGGTGAGTGGCAAATCAAGTGTGCCAGGCGTAAACGAAATTCTCCTAAGTGAAGTTGATACTTTTCTCACTGGCAGGCAAACAAAATTTTCTAAGGAAAATTCTCAGAGTGCAAGAGATGATTAAAATATTTTCTAAGGCAAAATATTTTCTTCTTAGAAAATACGCCTAGAGCTCAAGGTGGTGAAATTTTTTCGAAGCACGAGCAAATTTTTTTTCAGTGATGAAGGCAGAGATGATGATAATGCAAGATGAATTCAAGTTTCTTCAAGCTAGAGCAACACAGAATGATCACAGGCGAAGAATGAATTTAATTTGACAGAATAATATTTTTCTAAGGTTCAAAATTCAAAAAAATTAAATGAACCCGTTCGTTGGGTACCCATGGATTCGAGACATTCTGAAGAAAATTTTCTTCTGGGTACTGAACATTTGCGATAATAGATGGATTTCCAAGTCTTCCGCATTTTGCCGACACTTTTTCAGTGGGAAATTTAATCAGTGCTCAAATTGTGAATTTTCCTAAGGGAGAATTTAAAAGCTTTTAAGGCAAAATTGAATAAAACGACTTTCCAAAGTAAAATTCTCTGAGTGATGAATTTGAAGTAAGTTGCCTAAATGATTTTGATCGAATTCTTCGAAGATGAATTTCCCAGAAGTAATGAAGAGTTAAAATTCGAATTAATATGACAGAGCTCCGGCTGGTGAACTAAAAGGATGAGTTTAAATTAAATTTTTCGAAAACAAATTCAAAAATGCCAGTCAAAGTCAAGTTTCTAGAAGAGCAAGATTCCTGACGTCCAGAGACAAGTGTCAGAAATACCAAAGAGGGAAATTCGAATTCTTGAAGTGGAGTAGTGGAAGTTAAATGCACTGGTTAAAAATGGCTTCTTCTAGAATTCGATTTTGGGCTATAAAATGAAGAGATTTCTCACTTATTTTCACAGCTAAAAATTCAATTTGCTCTGAGTGAAGCATTGTAGTGAAGTGTTGCAGTGAGTTGTTGCTTGAAGAGTTCGAAGTTTGAAGTTGTTGGAGCTGCTAAAGGGGACGCCTTGAGTTGCTGAGAAGCACAATTGCTGAAGTTAAGGAAGGCGCACTTGCTGATTGTTAAAGTCTGATTTGTTGCTGAAGTTGCCAAGGCTAAGAGGTACGACTTTGCTAGTGTGGGTGGCTGAAGTTTCATTTGTTGCTGAGAGTTGAGGTTGCCAGTGGTAAGAAGGACGCCTTGAGCTTGCTGAGAGATTAAAGGGTGCTAAGTTGTGAAGTGCGCACTTGCTGGTGCAAAGTACAAGCTTATTAAAGTTGCTGATTGACATTGGTTAAAAGTGCTGAAGGCTGAAGTTTACTTAGAAATTTTTTCTAAGTGTTGAGGCTCGAATTTATTAGAGAAGAAGCTGAGATGGCTGAGGCAAGGACGAATGGAAAGGACAATGGTGCATCCAGGCAAGCTGTGATCAAGAAGCTGAGTAAGACGTTCATGCCGGAATCAAAGTTTATTTCAAAGTTGGGCAAGTTGACAGACACCAACCTGGGCTCCGTCAACCTAGAGACCTTCAAGAACAGAATGTTTGGAATTGGAAGTCATCGGCCTTCAACTACTTCACACAATATCATTCGAAGCGGGTTGTATGTAGCTGCTGGTTTTCCACCAGCCGTTCAATGCTCGGAGCTGATGATGGAGTGCGCCAATTACTATGAGAAGGATCATCGATCGATCACGTCACCAGATGGCCAAGTGCTAGCCAATCTTACTCCAGCAGCCATCGGTGAAGCTTTCGGGATCCCAGTGCACAGGAACATGATTTATAAATCTAGGGAGCGAGCGGAGCGGATGTATGCTTCTGCTTTTGAGCGATGCATGGAGACAATTAACACCCACTGGATGACCACTCCTAAGCCTTCTCAAACGAAGTTGCCAAAACAGATCATTGCGGATGACTTGAAACAAGAGTATTGTGATCTCATCATGATGCTGAGCAGGGTTGGTGGTTGTGCACAGTCCTTCATTTTTGAGCCTTGGATGTTTTACTACATCAATCTCGTGCTGGAAGGCAAAGACTATGTCAATTGGGCCGAAATGATAAGTGATAATCTACATGAGCAGCTCCTGGGCCTCCGAAGAACAAAGACATTTTACATGAGCTCCTACATTATCTACATGTTGGCACGGATGACGAAGTACAGGGGGATCTGTTATAAGGAACCTATTGGTTGTGGCTCCCACCAGTTTAAAATATATGATGCCTGTCCACAGTTGCATCTGGCAAGCACAACCCACTACACGCGTGTCAACGATTCCTTCACCATGTATATCACGAGGCTGCTTCAAGAGCGGTTACATCACAGAATCTCGAGGGAGGCCCAAGAATTAATTGAAAGGTATGGGTGTTGGTTCATACAGTTTCCGAGATTTTCTTACGTTAGGCTGCAAGGTTTCTCATCATACCCATATAGGCTGCCTAAGTACCCAACAGATAGAGTTTTAATGCTAGAAATATCTAGGCAACTGCTTGCCTTTGATAAAATTCAAAAGAAAAAGAAGAAGGGAGGAATAGAATTTCCAATTGTAATGGGCAACTCGGATGAGGTGTGTCCTTCAATGCAGGCAGCTAGGGAAGCTGAAAGTGAACTCCAGTTTTATCATTTTTCATATCATACTAGCCGACAGCACTACGATCCACATCATAACATCAAGTGGGTACTGTCAGAGGAGTTTAAGCATAAGGCCACCATAGAGGATTATTGGGCTGATGCAGCAGATGAGATTGAAGTGAGGAAAAGGATGTTTTCTCGGTTGCCTATTACTCTGATCAGGGAGTGTGAGGTTGTTCCGGTTCCGGACCAGGCCAATGAGGATATGGATGTTGTGCATCCGGATTATGCAGCAGTTAGGGATACTCTACTTCCGCCTCCCGATTGGTCGGAGCCTGAGGTTGCAGATTTAGATACTCTCTCTATCCCAGTCATGACATTTACTAGAGCATGGGTTGATAGGCGAGTAAATAGGTTGAAAAGTAGGTCAATTGCCTTGACTTACAATTTGATAGGAGATCACAGGACACCCACCACAGGCAGAAAGAAACAGACTACACGAAGTCCAGAGCCCAGGAAGAAAGAGATAGTTCGACAGGAGCCTACTCAGCCAGAGCCTCCACGAATTACAGTTGCATCACCTTTGGAGACACGTTCTCCAAGTATACAGGAGGTTTCTTTATTTGCTGATCAGAGGATTGCATTGAATCAGGTGCAAGCAGTACAGGATAATATTCAGCCTCCACGGAGAGAGTCAGTTGGCCAGAGCGTCAACGCACTGTTGTGACCTTTTCACACATCGCCCCATTCAAGGGGGGACCCCTTTTTTTGCTCCATTCGGTCTTTTGGCTTTTGGTTTTCTCTCTCTCTCAATCTCTGTCTCTTTTCTGATGTCTGTCTTTTTCCTCCGCCTTCGAGCTTAAAATGTGAAATTTTGGCCAAGTCCGAAAATTAGGGTTTCATCTTTCCTGGTCAGTCCAAGGTCGAACGGGTGAATATATTGAAAACAGAGCTTAACGTTGTTGTCAGTGTGCTTCTAGCAGGCTCTCAGCAGATTTTCATTGAACTCGAGGTACTTACTATTTTTAGTAAGTGTGAATTTCAGGGCAATTCGTCAACATTTTGAGATTCCGACAAGCACAACACATTCAGAGCACGTCAGCTACTCGTGTGCAAAATTTGAGCGAAAACGGACAACTTACTATTTTTAGCGTCTAGCTTCCGGAGCCAATTTCAAGGTGCAGATGCAGAGTTTTCCTTTGCATGTTGGCATATTCCTTCTGGGTTTTTCGAGACCTTCGCGATGATATAACATGCAAGACGAGACGATCACTTTCAGAATTCAGCCTTCCGAGGCTATTTTTAGGGTTTGCATGTCAGGGTTTCTTTTGCATGTCAGGTGATTCCTGATGGGTTTTTCGAGAGCTTCATGATGGTGTGACATGCAAACGGAGATAACCACTCAGTAAGGAACTTGCTATTTTTAGCAGGTATGTCCCGGCAGCCGCCTCCCAGCAGTTCAGAATCATGAGCTGATCGCAGTGCCACGTAAACGCAGACAAACAGAGATCTTTTGATACGCATGCGAGCTTAATTAGGGTTTCCAGCTTCGGAGCCTAAAATAGGCTAAAAGTCAAAATTTTCGAACCGGTAAACCACTGCGATCAGCGTCCTTCAGGCTATCTGCTGGTGAAATTTCAAGTCAAACGGAGCACTTACTATTTATAGTAAGTCAATTTGGAAACTGGCTAAAAATAGTAAATCAGGTGCATGCATCAGTGTCAGCCAACAGGTCACGTGGTGAGGAGCGCCTCATTAAAATTTCAACTCGATCGGAGCAATGGAGCTATCAAAAACAAGCAGTTACTATTTATAGCAAATCATCCTCAGAAACATGCTAAAAATAGCAGGGTGATTAAAAATGGCAGTGTCGACAGGACCACGAGGTCGTGAGGATGCAGTGTGCAAAGTTTCAAGACGTTCCGAGCTTCAGAGACGCTAAATTAAGAGGCTTACTATTTATAGTAAGGCATGAAGAAACCAGCAAAGACGAGAAAAATGTCTAAGTCTGGAGCTTTATCCTTCACCACCTTGAAAATGCGCCCAGCTTGCCTTCAGATGTTTGAAAATTTTTCTAAGGCATTAAAAATCCGCCTGCCACCTCCAAATGCGCCCAAGGCACAAGTGGTCAATGAAAGTCAACAAGGTTTATCCTGTTGGCATAGCAAAATGCGCCCAAGGGAACTCAGGAGAAAGTTAAAATTTTCTAAGTATAACTCTCATCCTCCACACAAGGCAAAATGCGCCCACTTCAAGAGTTGTTAAAAAAAAAAAAAGTTTCTAAGGCAAACGAATATCCTCCACCATGGCCTAAATGCGCCTAACAAGCAAGAAAGTCAAAGAGGTCAAAGGGTTTTATCCTCCTCCCATGCCAAAATGCGCCCAAGGAAGAGTAGGTGCAAGATATTTGAAAAAAATTTTAAGTATGAGTCTCGTCCTTCACACATGCTGAAATGCGCCCATGCAAGAATAAGGTGCAAAATGGTCAAAGCAAAGTCAAGCAAAGTTTATACTCCAGCTATGTGAAAATGCGCCCATTTGAGGCCATATGAAGACAAAATAGGGAAGTTGAAAAGTCACTTGTTGGGTGGCGTTTGAAAGTTCATCCACCTCCATAGGAGAAATGCGCCCATACTTCAAGTTTTATCCTTCTCAAGGCATCAAATGCGCCCAAGAGAGGGCATGTGAAGACAAAAGTGGAGAAGCTCAAGAGTCACAGGTCAAGGCGTTGAAAAGATTCCTTCTTCTACACAAGCAAAATGCGCCCATCTTCTTGCCTATGTGATGTGCGCCATGCAAAGAGGGTGAATAAAGTGTGTTGGGCGTTGAAAATGCCAAGGTGTTAGAAAATACTTTCCTAGGCGTGGTTAATATTCCCCTTGAAGTGTGAAATGCGCCATGTAAAGATAAAAATATTGAGGGATGATAAGTATGCTAAGGCGTTAGACTTTTAAAATATCCACCTTCAAGTGTGATGCTAGGCTTGTGAGTGCTAAGGCGTGATTCTTCTCAAGTGTGAAATAAAATATAAGATGAGTGACAAGATGATTGCTAGGGCGTTGGAAATTTTATGGAGAATAAAATACAAAGGATGAATAATGCATGCCAGATGAGAAATAAATTAAGTGTGATGCGCCTTCAAGAAAAAATTTCTAAGTAAGTTGATTTTCCCTCGCGGGCAAGATGATCAAAGTTGAGTAAAAATAAAAAATTTTAAGGCAAAATTTTCGAAGTGATGCAAAAAAATTTCTAAGGCACAAAATATTTTCTCCCTTAGAAAAATGCCTAAGTCTGGAGAGGTGATGGAATTTTCCTGTGATAAGCAGAGTTGCCAGTGATGAAGTCAGTGAACGCCAGCTCCATAGGATTGATAAAAAATTTCCAAGTCAGAGCAAAATTCTCAGAGGAGATCGAAGAACGAGAATAAATTTGATGAAAGAATATTTTCTAAGGTTCAAAATTCAAGAAAATTAAATGAACCCGTTCGTTGGGCACCCATGAATTCGACGCATTCTGAGGAAAATTTTCTTCTGGGTATCGAAGTTTATCGATGAGGAGTTAATTTTAAGGTCTTCCACAGCTTGTCGAGGATTTTGGGATGGAGATTTTAAATGGGCACCAGGTTGATGAATTTTCCTAAGGGGAAATTTTAAAATTTTCTAAGGCAAATGTGAAGAGAATGTGTTTTCAAGGCGAAATTCTCCAGATGATGAATTTGAAAGAAATTGCCTAGGTGAATTTGCTCGAATTCTTCGTGATGATAATCTTCTGGAGCCAGAGATGAATGAGATCAAAATTGCAAACACCTCAGCCGGAAAAGTAAAGGGAAATACAGTTGAAGTCAAGATGTTGGAAAATCTTGAAGGATGAAGTTGGCTAGTGAAGGCGATGAACGCTTGAAAGTTGGAGCGTGAAGATCAGGTAAGTAAGGTGACTTTATATTATGAAGTGTTCTAATGCTCTTCTCCTCGCTTGTTTTGCAGGAGGAATGTCGAGGCCAGAACACGATGACTTGAAGAAAGTGATCCAAGGTGATGTTTCAATCTCGAAGGAAAAAGTTGCAAGAAATTGGCTAAGTGTTAGCTCAAATGACAAAGAAGTTGAAGAACAACGCCAAGAGGGAAGATCAAGGATAATGTGAACGCATCTACAAACAGAATCTTCTAGAAGGAATAATGGACATTATGGCTCATTTATTACCCCACTTTCCTTTGTAGCGGTTTTTAGGGCAAATCTTGTTTAGGGCTGAGGTGGCACGATTCTGGCCACTCTATTGATTGTAACCCTAGCCGTCTTTTGGGACTTGGCTAGCTATATAAAGGGGGAGTCCCCCTCATTTGTAATTCATTAGATTAGAAGCAGAGCTTAGAGGAGTAGAGAGAAGTTGATAGAATAGAAAGTAAAGTAGTGTAGATTGAAAAGGAAGGAAAGTCTTCCCCTTTGGATACTTTGTAAGAAGTTGTCATGTATGCTTTCATAATAAAAGAATTTTCATTGATGGTGAATTCTTCTTTGTTGTGAATATTTGTTGAGGCTTTTTCGTCCTTCCAATTCACGTAGCATCTTGAAGTAGCATAAAGTAAAGTAGATTTCATTTCATGCAAGTACTTAGCAATTTTGGAATGTGGTGCTCGATTTGAACAAGACTTCGTTCGTCCATACCACTAGCGGGCTCGCTGACGGTGGGTCCGCCTTGCGTGGTCAACTGGAACTTTGTGAAGCTTAACTTCGATTATGGTTTATGTGTTGGCATGCGTCGTTGTGATGGTGTCTTCATGCTAAATCGTGACCTGAACATCTTAAGTCACTCCTCTGAAGATTGCACCAGTTCCGCGGAAGCTGTCCGAAGTGAGGCAAAACGGAGCTTGGTTGAAGCTTGTGAGAATTGATCACCATGTCCCACACCCTAGAGTAAACTAGAACACTCTTATCCTTACACCCTTTAAATTCAGTTCATTTCCGATTAGAATTAGGAAACTCGTGCTCACTTGCCAAATCATTTGAATTACACGAAATCCCTTAATCCACTGTCTGTTGTTAGCTGTCGAACAATTGTGTAAGTCCCCTCGTGAGAACACAGCAACTCACATCAAACCAACTGAGGGTATTCTAAGTATTCGGAACCTTGGAGTTGAAAGCATGATCTTACTCGCAATCTTAGCATGCTGAATACTTTGTTCAAGAGAGGATAGGGTGTCCGCTGGGAACTTTATTCTGTTGGTGCGGTCTCAAAACCACGCCAACACGCACTTAGGGTTGATCGCCAGGATGATGAGGGGACTATTCGACCCTCGGCCAGCAGAATTAGAGGCGGCCATGAACGATGATGATGATATAGTGTCAGGTGATACTCAGCCACTTGAGGATGATGAGCCTCGCCAGAATGATGAAGAGGTTGAGCAGGTTAGAGAAGTCGAGGCACAGGAGCAGCAGCCCTTTGACATACAGTATGAGGTGCCCGATTGGCTTAAGGACAGAATGAGAAGAAGCCCCAGTGAGGAGCTTGATCCAGCAGTTGAGATGGAGGAGTTTTTGAACAGGATCAGTGCACCTCCACAGAAGAAGAAAGCAAGAAAATTTTCGAAGATATCCACTGAAGAGGATGGCTCTCGCACCCTTCACGTAGCTGTGCCACGAGTTGAGTGTGACCGAAATGAGGCAGTACCTGAGAATTATGTGGTCACGACTCTAGATTTGGGACGCCCTACTGGTGCGAAAATTGTAGAGGAGTGTGATAACTCCTTCCTCGCCCTCAAAGATAGATTATTCAAGAAAGAAGGGAAATATAAAAGGTTGAAAAGAGAACAGAAGGCCTTAATTGGATATGTACAGCAGTTGTCTCGTTCTCAAGGGCAGGATATTCCAGTGATAGAGCCTCCAGCGGAGATACCTAGAGAGTCGATCAGCGGCTTGGTAGAGTTGGGAAGGATGGCACAGGAGGCAGATAAATGGGTCATAGGAGTACGTGCTGAGATGGAGAAGTTTATGGAGGATCTTGCTTTTGCTTTTCAGCAAGCCTCTAATATTTTAGCACGGATGGAGGCAGTGGATCATGCTTGGGGTGATGCCTCTATCTACCAGAGCAAAGTTATCCAGCGTCTTGAGGTATTAAGACATGTTCCGTTGCGATTGCTGGTTGATGGAGGTGTCATTCAGGAGAATGACATGTATGATTTCTCTAGGTGGTATTCTTCGGCTATCACGGGGTGTGGCTTCTTCGATGCGGCACAGGCAGATTTAGCCAGGATACATAAAGCTATGGCCAATATCATAGATGGAGTTCAGAATACTTTTGAGGCCGTATTTGCTAGGCGGCTGAATCCAGATGAGATAAGTGTTGATAATTTGAGGGGTTTGCTAGTGCCTTTCTTCGCAGATGTTAAGACCTTTGTACAAGATGATTTCGAGAATACTGCTACTTTCTCCACTTTGATCCAGAACACGCAGGACTCCTTGATGGCTTGGAGAAAATCTTGTACGAGGCATGAGCATTCAGTCACAGTATTAGAGTTTCAGCTAGATTGTGTTCCACCGATTTCAGTTCAGGAAGTTGAGGCTGTACTTGGCAGATTCGTGGAGTTGGCAGTCACAGAGAAGGCAAGTGGGAACGCACTACTGGACGAGGATCTTCTAGAAGACTGAATATGGGTATTTATTACATTTACTATTTATGGGAGTGAGTGGGAATCTTTGATTCATTTAATGTACCACTCCCTATTCTGGCAGTTTTTAGGGTTAGGGCTGAGGTGGCACGATTCTGGCCACTCTATTGATTGTAACCCTAGCCGTCTTTTGGGACTTGGCTAGCTATATAAAGGGGGAGTCCCCCTCATTTGTAGACATTAGATCAGGCATTAGCATTAGAGCTAGAGATTGGAGAGATTGCATAGTAGAGTATTGTAGACATTTTGCATAGTGGAGAAGAAAGAAAGTTTTCCCTTTGAAAACTTTTGTGGAGATTGTTGTGTAATACTTTTCATGATAATAGATCTTTTCATTGATGGTGGAATTCGTCTTGTCATGAATAGCTAGCAAGGTCTCTTCTTCCTTTCGTATCCAAGTAGCGTAATTTTCATGCAAGTAGTTTACTTTGATGTGTGGTGTTTTATTGAGATAGCTTCACTTTATTCCATACCACTAGCGGCTTGTTAATGATAAGTCCGCCTTGCGTGGTCAACTGGACATTATCTTGAGTTTAACTTCGGTTGTGGTTTACATGCTTATATGCGTCGTTTTGATGGTGTATGTATGTTAAATTATAACTTGAACATCTTTTGCTATCCCCTTGAAGATTGCACCGATTTTACTGAGGCTGTCCGACGTGAGGCTAGGTGAAATCTGGTTGAAGTCTATTGAAACGAAGCTCCACATATCCTGCATTTAGAATAGAATATAAGTTTCTTAGGCCCTAAACTCTTTTACTTTCCGCACATTTCTGATTAGTTTTAGGAAAACAAGCTACATTGCCAAATCATACACGCAAGAATCCCCTTCAAAATCATACATTAGCTGCTAACTGCAAGAAATCTGAACAATTGTGTAAGTCCCCTCGTAAGAACACAGCAATACACATCAACCAAACTAGGTCTATTCGCACTTAAGGAACCTTGGAGTTGAACGTGTGATCTATCTCGCAATCTTAGCACACGGAATACTTTGATCAAGAGAGAACAGAGTAGCCCTAAACTATTTTTGTTCTGCTGTTTGGTGCGGTCACGAAAATCACATCAACAGGTAACTCTCCTGATCCTGGTCTTGAGAAGAGTGTTGATAGCGTTTGGGATCCTACTAGTGCACTGGGATTTCAGACTCAGCTCACGGAGGAGTTTCACAGTGTGTATATGGTGTAGAGTGCATATGGTTTCATGATTGACCTGCATGTACACAATTTGTTTCAGGTGCACAGTTCTGGTATGCACGTGCTTGATATGTTGGATGACAGTATATCTTGTGCAGTCTTACGGAGTAAGTATTGCTTGCAGTTTAACTTGCTTCCTCCTGAGTTTCTTGATCCTATGATAGACAACACTGAGGTTGATAGGGAATGGTATTCTATTCTTGTTGATCAGTTGTGGGAGTTACAGGAGTCAGTTGTGGCCAGCAGGAACATTGTCCGACACTATCCTTGGGATCCAGGTGGTGCGGTGCGTCCGTATTTGCAGAGATTGCTTGAGGACAAGCAATTTCAGGGAGGGCGGACTGTAATGTCCCCGTTTTAGCTGACATTGTTTGTCGAGGAGTGAGCCTATCATTCTAATCCTCGTAGGCTGACAGTGGTGTGTAGAGGATCATTCGAGGCAGTTACCCAGCGTTCAGGAGCATCTTTCTTTCAGTTGATTCAAGTTGGGCCTTCGCAGACTCTTTCAGAGTGGTTTTTCAAATACTTTCTATTTTTAGAAAGTCGAGCAGGCGGAAGCTGCTATTTTGGGCAGGGCACCTGGTTCAGCTAATTAGCTCAAAGTCGACCCAGTTCATCAGTTGTTGGTCAGATGGAGAAATAACGGAGTATTTAATGATTATTAAATATTTTGATATTTTGACTTTATGTTATAAAGTCACTTTATTAATATATTTAAATATTAATAATTAATGGCATAATACTTTATAATAAAGTGAAATATTTGTTATAATGAATAATTATTTTATTCATTAATGGGACACCATTTATTTATTATTTTTCTTCTAAGTCAAAAGGGGCGAATTTAATCATTATTTAAATGATTATTAAAAAAGAATGCTGAGGTCGAATTTCTCAAGAAGGGTATATATTGGCTGCCAAGACAAATCGAACTCTTATGTGATGATTATTCAATTTGTCTTCTTTTTGCTCTGAGCATTGAAGTTTGGAAAACCTAGGGTTTCAGCAGACGATCGATTTTGAAGAACGATACCTCTTCAAGATCTGACATACTGAGGCTGTGAAATACTAGTTGAAGATTGTCCATCAGCATGGCTTCATCCAGAAGTCATACAGTGATTACAGTGGAGTTATATTCAGTATTCAGGTTCTATTGCTTGTCAGAGAGAATCACCTATTTCCAGAGGATCAGAGTTTTGACTGTGGACATTTATTTCTTGAGGCCGTACTTTTTATTTGCTGCTGCTGCTGGGCCATACATTTCTGTACCAGCAGGCCGTACCTTCATCTACAGGGAACCACGCATCCTGTCTTCAGCTTCCATCATCTGGATTTGGTGTGCCTAGGGTTTACAGAGCTCCAGTATCATTTTCAGAGCATGAAGATTGTGTTCCTTGCTCAGCCGTACATTTTCATCTGTTATCTGGTGGCTGCAAGTAACCAGGTTCTTTAAAATAAAAGTTGTTTTTTCCTTTCATATATTCGATTTGAATATTGTATGTGCTCTGGAACACCAATAAATACATCCGCCTATATCTTTTGAACAATATTGAAGCACATTTATTGTCCTCTGATTTATTATGAAATTTTAATGCATTTTAGAGTAAAATCGCCATTTACTGTTATTTGCAAAAAACCATCAAAACACAAAAAAACTACAAAACAAACAAAATCAGTGATTTCAGTTAGGGTTTGGGGTTGAGAGTCACCTGGACTCTTACACTCAAATATGACTGCTGATTGCAACCAATTGGATATGCAACCTTCAGAAGTTATTTCACAAGCTCAGGAAGCTCGAACATTGAAGCAGCTACGCTCTCCAATGCCAACATTTGCAAAAACCCTGGTTTCTCATCTCCCAATGCCAAAAAACTCATAAACGACAAGTGTAGAATGAATTTTCATTAGCTTTTGAAAAAGCTTTTATACTCCCCTAGAAAGCCGCCATTTCCAATGAAGTAATTGACTTTTTAAATATATTATTTCTTTTGCTTTTGATGACTTTCATAAAGTCTCATTATAAGAGCACCAAAACCAAGGTACTTTTATCATTTGTCTTTTATAATTAAATGGCCCCATTTTAAATGAAGTCATAATAGGACTTTACGATATGTACCTTTAAATCATTAATTAATATTAGAGCTAACTTTAATAATAATTAAAAATACATAACTTCATTAAAAATCATCATTTCTTGATTCTGATTGTGTCAAGGGGTCAACCATAGCGTTCACTAAGCATTTAGGTGCCTTTCCACAAATTGTAATACTAGACTCCATTAACCAGGTGACTTACTATAAATAGTAAGCGCACACAACTAAGTCCCAAATCACTCCCAAAGGCCAATCCTGAACAACATCGAGCTATGGAGAAAAAAGACACCACCAAGTGCCACCATAGAACCAGATATTTGCCACCTAGGACCCTCTAACCCACAGTATTAGCCTACAAGGGTCAAATGATAGGCTAACTCCTCAAGAAATTGAAGCGAGCTATATGGGGGACATTACAATAATAAATAAAAATTTTTTGTATGTGTGTTAGTCCTCGACCAGTTGTTAGTGTCGAGTAGTAGTTATCACAGTTGGCAGCCTTAACCAACAATGGTCTACTATATATATGTACTTGCTATTCATAGTTGGGGACCGCACTCTCAATATTTTGTACTTATTGCATATCCGATAAATTGTAATAAAGACATACCTTTCATGAAATCTTGCAAGTAAATTATATTATGTTCCATAATTTTGTATCTCCATTTACTCTATGAAACTATTAAATTAGAATAGGCAAGTAAACACACATCATGCAATCATTTGATGATAAATAAATGCCAATAAATATGAATTTTCATTTATCTTCATGCAATAGCTTTGTAAACAATACAAATAAATACCTTTTTGCAATTAATCAATAAATGATAATTCTCATGCCTACATATTGTCAGAGTTTCTATTCATCAAGTATTCAAAGTTATTGCTATTATTGTTATCTAAAATTTTATATTCCTTTAATAACATATATTACACCCCTCATGCTTATGAATGTTTATTGAGATATTCCATTATGTATGTTGAGGGTTAAATTACTTTGGTGAATTTGCAAATTTTGTATTGCGGATGAGATTGAAGGTGTAGATAACAGTTGTATTTGTTAGTTTTATGATCAGATTAGAAACACAGAAATTTAATTAAAAATCAACACAATAACACAGCAGGTACCCTGGGAAAACCCTCCTCTTGAGGAAGAAAAACCTAGCAACAATATATCACTTATATATTGAATGTTAACAATAATTGTCTCCTTTACAATAGGCCAATATGAATGCCTAATATATTCACCACAATCTGATGCAACACAGATACAGAATGAAGCAGTCTGCTGATAAAGATCTCAGCCTTCTACAAAATCAATGATCTGCTCTTGAGACAAACTCGCACTTGAGCAACTCGAACTTGATGAACTACAAACTGAATGCAACCTCAATAACAATGTGATACAAATTGCAGATAATAACTTCAGCCTTCTATAGAAAACTCGACTTGACCTTCTACAGAATTCGCACAATGATAGACAACTTATGATGAACAATGATAGGAATGAATAAATGAGTGAGAGACAATGAAAAGCGTCAATCATATATACAAGAGAGTGGATAATTCATGTCTCTTCAAGACAAGTCGACCTATATAGAAGAATGTGTCTCTTCAATAAATCACGTCCAATGAAAGGTATGTGACTCTTCAAGAAGTTGGCCTCATAACAAATTGAGTCTCCTTACATTAAATAAATATTAATCATCATTTAATAAGTGACGCATCATTTCATGAAATCGCTATCATCAATTAAATAGCCGATAGGCTACAATTTAATTGGCATCTTTATTCGATCTAGGCTGGAAGAGATGACCAACACTGCATGAACATCAACACTCCCTCTCAGCCAAGGAAGATACTTCCAGCTGCATAAGACATATCACCTCATCGTGATGTCAACCACAATGGCTGCACCCATATGTGGAAAAGAAAAGATATCACCTCATCGTGATATCAACCATCATGGCTACACCCATGTATGGAAAAGAAAAGATATCATCTCATCGTGATATCAACCATCATGGCTACACCCATGGATGGTAAAGAAAGATATCACCTCATCATGATATCAACCATCATGGCTACACCCATGGATGGTATGTACAAGTGCTCATCAGTCAACATGATGTTGTCACCTCATTGTGACGTTCACCATGGCTCTCCCAAAGGGTGAAAACACAAGTACAAGAAAATCATCACGGACTCTCTCACGTGATGTTGTCATGGAGTCACACACATGACATCCACCATGGCTCTCCCAGAGGGTGGAAACAAGGGCTTTCACCTCAAATCTCAAAGAGAAATGCATTAACAAGGGCTTGCACCTCAAATCTCTCTCAAAGAGCAATGCATTAAAGAGGATCACTGATACTGAGACTCCTTCTCAGCTAGGGCTTGATTCTCCACCATACCAAGCTTGTCTCAAAAGTACACAAACTTTATCCTGGAGAGAGGCTTGGTGAGAATGTCTATCATTTGCTCATCAGTGCTGATATACCTCAACTGGATCACCTTCCTCAATACCATATCTCTGATATTGTGGTATTTGATCTCAACATGCTCAGTTCTGTCATGAAACACGGGGTTGACAGAAAGCTTCACATAGCTCTGGTTATCACAATGAATGATAGTAGGCTCCATTGATTTTCCAAACAATCTTGCAAGGAGCTTTCGAAGCCACACTGCTTCTCGAGCTGCCATACAAGCTACAATATACTCGGCCTCTAGGGTGCTTAGTGCCACTGAAGACTGCTTCCTGCTACACTAGGATATCATCGCAGACCTCAAACTGAAGCAACATCCAGAGGTGCTCTTTCAATCAGTGACACATCCTGCCCAATCGGAATCAGTATAACCATGCAGCTCCAAGTTCACACCAGAGAATATCTCAACCCATATCCAACTATGCCACACAAGTATCTCAGGATATGCTTCGTTGCAACTAGATGTATTTGCCTTGGTTCACACATGAACCAACTAAGTGCACTCACTGCATAGCAAATATCTGGTCTAATATTGACTAGATACATCAACGATCCAACTGCCTGTACATAGTAGGGTCCACCAAATCTAAACTAGCTGCAGCCTCCTTAAGCTTTTGAAAATTGATTTCCATAAATCAACATAAAGAACCAAGATCAACTAGATTACAATCTTCTTCAGGTTCAGTAGGCTCTCTCTGAATCTTCAAGCACTTGCATCAACCTTCTGACCTCTTCGTCCAAGATTGCTTGCAACTTTTCCTTAGATAAATGTTTTCCAGCACACCTCTGATACTGTAGAGAGTTTAGGATTGTCCTCCTCGACCTCATCCCAGATCACTCTTTCTTGAATAGGTTTGCGGAGCTACAAATGTCAAATCTAGATGACTGTCTTGAGCAATTATGATCTCAGCAACTGAAGGGATCCTCTAAGGATTTAGCACCTAGCCTTGCAATACAGTAATCTTCACTTCTTCTCAGTGAGTTACAAAACTCCCTCTTGATCCCTGCTTCAGAGATTGCAAAGAAGGCTTCTAGAAATGAACTCCCTCTAGTCGCCAACTCAGTCCCATGGCTGCAAGTTGTGACTTCACGCTTGATCATTTCTTTGGTCGGCATGACTTCCTCATAAGTTGCCTCAAGCTTTTCATCACTAAGCAATCTCTCATCAACTTCTTGCTCTTAGACCTGTCCTGGAAGCATTTTTAGAGAGAGATTACTAACCGTTTATAACTATCCAAAGAAATGTCAAGGTTAGAATCATACAAAGTTTACTATCTCAGGTTATAGCATGAATACATAAGAATTTATGAACAATATTAAAACATGAATAAATAAATCAACCTATAAGAGAAATATATCAAAAGATCAAAATGAAGGGATAAAGAAACTTATCTTTATTGAATTTTGATATAACTCTTTCTTTCATCTTTTACTCCTCTCGAGAGTGCTAAACTCAGCACAACAAAAGATAATCTGCACAACTACAAAAAATTTGAATGCATTATGTAGTTAGCATGTAGAACCAACTCTCTCCAAGAGTTCAAGGCTCTATCACAGTTCTGTTGTGACGTTTTTCACACATCGCCCCATTGCAAATGGGGACCCCCTAATTTTGGCTTTGCTTTTGGTTTGGTGTTGGTTGTTTTTTTTGTTGTTGTCTCTCTTCTGTCTTTCTCCGTCATTGAGCTTAAACGCGAAATGTTGGCCAAGTCTAAAATTAGGGTTTCGTCGTTCCTGGTCAATTCAAGGTCGAATAAAGTGAATATATTGAAAATTGAGCTTAACATTGTTGTCAGCAGACATCCAGCAGGTTTCCAGCCAAGTTTCATCAAATTCCAAGGTACTTACTATTTTTAGTAAGTGTGAAATTCGAGAACAATTTGTGACATTTTGAATTTCCAATCACCCATAATAGATGCATTGCATGCCAAATTTGACGGATAACTTACTATTTTTAGCGTCCGACATACCGTTGAGTCGGAATCGCGAGATTTTCTTTGCATGTCGGATATTCCTTCAGGTTTCAAGACCTTCGCGATGATGTAACATGCAAGACGAGACGACTACTTTCAGAATTGACCTTCCGAGGCTATTTTTAGGGTTGCATGTCGGGGTTCCTTTTGCATGTCAAGTGATTCACGATGGGTTTTTCGAGAGCCGCGATGGTGTGACATGCAAACGGAGATTCTCACTCATAGGAACTTGCTATTTTTAGCGGTATGTCGGCAGCCGCTTCCCAGCAGTTCAGATTCACGAGCTGATCGCAGTGCCACAGAAACAGAGTCAAACGGAGATCTTTTGGTACGCATGCAATGCAAATTAGGGTTTCCAACTTCGGAGCCTAAAAATAGGCATCAAAAAGTCAAAATCTTGAAAACCGATGTAAACCATCGCGATCGGCATCCTTCAAGCTATCTGCTAGTGAAATTTCGGGTCAAACGGAGCACTTACTATTTATAGTAAGTCAAATTGAAACATGCTAAAATAGTAAATCAGTTGCATGCATCAGTGTCAGCAGTAAGGTCACGTGGTGAGGAGCGCCTCATCAAAATTTCAACTCGATCGGAGCTTGGGAGCTATCAGAAACATAAGCTTACTATTTATAGTAAGCCACCTTCGAAAACAGGCTAAAAATAGAAGGTCAGCTAAAAATGGCAGTATAGAAGGACAATGGAGTCATGAAGATCCAGTGTTTAAAATTTCAAGCAATCTGAGCCTCAGAAGTGTGAAAATTGAGGAGCTTACTATAAATAGCAGGGCACGTAAGCTGGCAAAAAAAATGAGGAAAAAATTCTAAGTCTGGAGCTTCATCCAGTTGCTATGGCAAAATGCGCCTTCAAGATATGCTGAGCACAAAAAAATTTCTAAGGCACGAGAGATATCCTCCTCACCCCTCTAAATGCGCCCACCTTGAAGGCAAGTTGCTAAGAAATTTCTAAGTATAAGTTTCATCCTGCTCAGGGGTCAAAATGCGCCCAAGGCAGAAGAAGTCAAAGAAAGTCAATGAGTTTCATCCTGCAGGCATAAGGAAATGCGCCCAAAAGAAGAAGGAAAGCTCAGGAGATATGAAAAATTTTCTAAGTATGAGAAATCCGCCTCACCCCTCAAAATGCGCCCAAGATGCAAGTTTATCCTGTACACAAGGCAAAATGCGCCCAAAAGCAAATTGGTCAAAACAAAGTCAAAGTTTCTTATCCTCCTCAAGGGGCAAAATGCGCCCAAATGCATGCATGTGAGGACAAAGTTTGGAAGGTGAAGAGTCACTCCTAAGGCGTTGTCTTGAGTTTATCCACCAGCTACCTCAAAATGCGCCCAAAGGAAGAGAAAGTCAACAAGTCAACATGTTTTATCCTCCTCACCCTCCAAAATGCGCCCAAGTGAGCTCATATGAAGACAAAAATTGGAATACGAGGGGTCATCCTTCTCCTATAAAAAATGCCCCCAAAGGAAGAGGAGTCAACAAGTCAACAAAACTCATCCTCCTCTCACCTCAAAATGCGCCCATCCTCTTGCCAAGCTGAAATGCGCCCATGTTGAGGTGTAAAAAGTAAAGTGGTGGGGGTAAGTGAGGTGATAGGTGGTTAAAAAAATATTCCAAGGCGTGGTAAAAGGCAAGTGAATACTCCAAGGCGTGGCAATATTCCTCCATCATGTACAAAGTGCGCCTAAAGTAGAGAGTGTTAGAAGATTTTTGCTAGGCGTGGTGAAGGGTGATGAATATTGGGCGTTGTTTTTTTTTAAATTTTCCTCCATCAAATGCTATATGCGCCAGGAGTGAGGGGAGTTATAAGGTGTTAGAAATTTCCTAAGGCATGTGAAGTGTGAGAATAAAATGCTAAGTGTATTATGCGCCTAGAGTGTGGAGTGAAGTGTGAAGTTAAAACAAACTTCCTAGGCATTGAAAATGCAATATGTTGAAAATATTGCCTAGGCGTGGTTTTTAATTTTTCCTCAAAGTGTGCTATGTGCCTAAGGTGAAGTTAAATACGAAGTGGTGGCTAGAAAATAAAATGTGCCAGGCATCTCTGTGAATAAAATTTTCTAAGTGAAGTTGGTATTTTCATAGGCAAAAGTGGATCGAGCTGGATATAAAATTTTTAAGGCAAAATTTTCCAAAGAGATGATTTAAAAAAATTTCTAAGGCACAAAATATTTTCTTCCTCTAGAAAATGCGCCTAGACTCTGAAGAGATAAGATTTTCTTGAAGCACGAGCAGAGTTGCCAGAGATGAAGTCAGTAATTGCCAGCTGCACAGAATTGATACAAATTTTCCAAGTCAGAGCAGAATTCTCAGAGGGGATCGAAGAACGAGAATAAATTCGATGAAGAATAATTTTCTAAGGTTCAAAATTCAGAGAAATAAAATGAACCCGTTCGTTGTGCACCCATGGGTTCGATGCGTTCTGGAGAAAATTTTCTTCTAGGTATCGAAGATTATCGATGAGGAGTTGATTTTAAGGTCTTCCACAGCTTGTCGAGAATTTTGGGATGAAGATTTTAAGTGGGCACCAGGTTGATGAATTTTCCTAAGGGAAAATTTGAAAATTTTCTAAGGCAAATATGAAGAAAATGTGTTCTCAAGGCGAAATTCTCCAGACGATGAATTTGAAAGGAACTGCCTAGGTGAATTTGCTCAAATCCTTCGTGAAGATAGTTTTCTTGAGCCAGAGATGAATAAAATCGAGGTTATCAGAGCTCCAGCAGGTGAAATGAATTTCTTGAAGATGCAGTTGAAGATGACACGCCCTTGAAGAGGATGGATTGAAAATTTGGTTAAGGCATGAAGAATTTGAACACGAAGTTGGCGATGAACGCTTGGAGATCAAGATGGATGATGAAAATTTGGCTAAGGCATGAAGAATTTGAACACGAAGTTGGCGATGATTGGAGATCAAGGCATGAAAATGGTGGAAGTTGAATTTATATTATGAAATGATCTGATACCCTTCTTGCTTGTTTTGCAGGAGGAATGTGAGGCCAGGCGTTGATGACTTGAAGTGGGAAGCACGATGATATTACAACCCGGAGGAAGATAAAGTTAGAGTTTCAACCGAAAGGAAAGAAATTTGCAAGAAAATGGCTAAGTGTTAAGACTTAGTATAACTCGAAGTGGAAGATGAAAACCCTCAAGTGGAAGAAATCAAAGAACAACGCCAAGAAAGAAGATCGAGGACAGTGTGAACGCGTCTACAAATGGAATCTTCTAGAAGGATGATGGTGGACATTATGGTGCATTTATTACCCCACTCTCCTCTGTGGCGGTTTTTAGGGCAATATTATTTAGGGCTGAGGTGGCACGATTCTGGCCACTCTATTGATTGTAACCCTAGCCGTCTTTTGGGACTTGGCTAGCTATATAAAGGGGGAGTCCCCCTCATTTGTAATTCATTAGAAAGTAGACAGTAGAGAGGATCAGGGTAGAATTAGAGTAGAGGGACAACTTAGAGTAGCTTAGAAGTAGATTGATAGTGTAGTTTGGAGAAGAAAGAAAGTTTTCCCTTTGAAAACTTTTGAGGAAATTGTTGTGTAACACATTTTATGATAATAGATCTTTTCATTGATGATGGAATTCGTCTTGTCATGAAATGCTAGCAAGGTTTCTTCTTCCTTTCGTATCCAAGTAGCTTAATTCATGCAAGTAGCTTACTTTGGTGTGTGGTGTTTTATTGAGATAGCTTCGTTTTATTCCATACCACTAGCGGCTTGTTGATGATAAGTCTGCCTTGCGTGGTCAACTGGACATTATCTTGTGTTTAACTTCGGTTGTGGTTTACATACTTATATGCGTTGTTCTGATGGTGTATGTATGTTAAACTATAACTTGAATACCTTTTGCTATCCCCTTTGAAGATTGCACCGATTTTGCTGAGGCTGTCCGACGGAGGCTAGGTGAAATCCGGTTGAAGTCTATTGAAGTGAAGCTCCACATACCTGCATTTAGAATAGAATATAAACTTCTTAGGCCCTACACCCTTTTCAATTCAGTACTTTCTGGTTAGAATAGGAAACCCGCACTTCATAGATAAATCTTTCGAGCATTTGAATCCCTTTCTCCACTGCCGAACAATTCTGTAAGTCCCCTTGAAATACCAGCAAATCACATCGAGCCAAACTGAGCCTATTCGCATTAAAGGAACCTTGGAGTTGAACGCATGAACTTTCTGGCAATCTTAGCATGCTGAATACTTTGATCAAGAGAGGATAGGGAAGCCGTTGGCAACTTTATTCTGCGTTGGTGCGGTCACGAAAAACACATCAACAAGTTCATGCATTAGAGAATGATATCGATGTGACCAACTAATCACCGTCGAAATTGCAATTCTCTTTTTATTTCAAAGTCACACTCAGAAATCTTCACAACCAACATGAAATGACTTGCAATAAATGAAATCTTCAAAGGATCTTATGCTAGTGAACACAATTCAAGAGAAACCACTATCTCTCTTTACTAATTACAAGATCCAACTAAATGATATAACTCAACAAACAAAGAATACTTATCTCTTTAAATATTCTGATGGATGCAAATACTGAACACAGTAAGATATGCTGCTTTTGCGCTCAGATCAGCACACAACCTTCACGACTTGAACACAGGCCCATGACTTAGAAAAGAAATTCCCTAGAATCCTTTTGAGGAGAGATCTCATTCACATCCGCAAATGAAGCATGCTGATTAGGCCTGGTTGGGCAATCCTTTGCATAGTGACCAAACTTGTCACATCGAAACCATTGGACTTTGGAAAGGTCCCACTTCTTCTTGAATGCAGGAGCACCATCAGCTCCTTTATCTCTATTCCTCTTGAAGTATCCTTTCTTTCCTCCTTTTCCTTTCTTCTTCGAGGATTGAGTGGAAAGAACATGAATGTCTTCATTTGTAGAGCTTCAACCAATACCTCTCGCAGCCAACCTAGACTCTTCTTAAATACAATCTGCCCTCAAATGATCAAACTTGGGAAGTTTCGATCTTGCACTGATTCCTTGAATGTAAGACTCCGAAGATGAAGGAAGACCATTAAGAGCCAAATGGTCAAATCCTTGACATCAACAATATGACGACTGGTAGAGCGCTAATCTCTCAATTCGGAAATCTTCATAAAGTAAGTGATGACAAATTCTCCTTCCGCCATCTTAACATGATGAAGTTGTTGCTTTAATGCAAGTGCACGGCTTGTGTTGTTGATTTTGTACATCTCCTCCAAAGTTTTAAACATCTCTCTTGCTGTCTTCAACTGTGAGACGATAGGAACAATATGATCCTTCACGGAATCAACTAACATCTTCTTCACCCTACTATCTTTCTTCTTCCATTGAATCTTCTCTTCCTCATTAGTAGGCTCGGAAACTTTGCTCTCCACAAACTCAGCCAATTCATTTTCCTCCAAGGTGATCATAATTTTGAATCTCCAAGATGTGAAATTTCTTGCTCCCTCAAGTCTATCCTCGATCTTGAGTCCGTTCACCATCTTGATGAAGAGATAGAAGTAATCAACAATGAGAAAGAGAATAAAGAGTATTGTTGTAATACTAAATCTGATCAAGACCTTCTTCAAACCCGCTCTGATGCCATGTTAGTTTTATGATCAGATTAGAGACACAGAAATTTAATTAAAAACCAACACAATAACACAGCAAATACCCTGGGAAAACCCTCCTCTTGAGGGAGAAAAACCCAGCAACAATATATCACTTATATATTGAATGTTAACAATAATTGTCTCCTTTACAATAGGCCAATATGAATGCCTAATATATGCACCACAATCTGATGCAACACAGATACAGAATGAAGCAGTCTGCTGATAAAGATCTCAGCCTTCTACAAAATTGAACAAACTCGCACTTGAGCAACTCGAACTTGATGAACTACATGAAAGTGATACAAATCAGATCATATATACAAGAGAGTGGATAGGTGAATAAATGAGTGAGAGACAATGAAAGGCATCGATCATATATACAAGAGAGTGGATAGGTCATGTCTCTTCAAGATAAGTCGGCCTATATAGAAGAATGTGTCTCTTCAATAAATCATGTCCAATGAAAGGTATGTGACTCTTCAAGAAGTCGGCCTCATAACAAATCGAGTCTCCTTACATTAAATAAATATGAAACATCATTTAATAAGTGACGCATCATTTCATGAAATCGCTATCATCAATTAAATAGCCGATAGGCTACAATTTAATTGACATCTTTATTCGATCTGGGCTGGAAGAGATGACCGACGCTGCATGAACATCAACAATATTGAGTCCTATATTTAACCAGTATTCGTGTTCATGTGTTATCCTTTCAACTTCATGTGTACTTTCCCTACCTAGTCTCAATTTTAACTAAATGGCATATACATGTAGTTATTAAGATTTTGAAATATGCTAACCAATTTTTTCGAAGAAGTAACACAACATAACCAGCAATAGATGATTGGATTAGCGTTAGCCTCAAACTGAAACTGAACTTTAAATTGAAGAAACTGAACTTGAATTGAAGAACTACTCAACGTCAAGAATGTGCACTCAAGATCCCACTGAGGGCGAGGTGCTAACATATGACGGAGTCTAGAAAATTGAAATTATAAACTGATAGGCGGATAACCAGCCATAGAAAACATTTCCTCGCTACCACCAAACAGTGGGGGGAAAAATTACAATTAAGCACAATTCATCCGCTGCGGCGGGCATCCACAGAGCTGTGGGGATTCACCACTATGAAGTGGGTATAAGAGTGTTACAAATAGATTGTCCACACTGGCGGTAAACCATCCAGGGGTAATTTAATGATAGAACAGAAAGTAAATTGCAGAAATGAAAGAATGGTTGGATTAGTAATGCTTAATCTCAACCTTACAAATAAAACTCTGCAAATTACTAAGTACAATTGATAAGGAATGAACCTTAGATATAAGTATGAACTTTTACAATGATATAACACTCAAATACTGAAGTATAAGCCAAAAACTGGAAATTGCAACAATCTGATATAAAAATCAGAATTCTGGAAATTTATAACAGCAGACTGGGAAACAGTAAAATATTCATAACTCACTCATTCCGCCTCCGAATTGACTGAAATTTGTTGCAAATGATTCTCAGAAGATGGGCGACCAAACCAGGAGGAAGAAACAGCAGCAAAACACGTTCATTAATTTCTGGCACAATTCCCAATGCAGCTAAAAAGTACGGCCTCCTTGAAAGTTCGATTTTGCAAGTATAAAATAAATACTTGGAAATAAATTCCAATATTTTGAGAAAGGTGGCGCCTTCAGTCAACAGATGGATAGCCAAAGTACCCAGAACAAAAATAAATTCACTCCAAAAGATATGAACAAAACTTAGCTTCAGCTGTAGCAAAAACCAGGAACTCAAAACTGTAAAATACTTCAAAATTCATAAATCTTTGATGCTCAATCTGCTAGTCTGATGTTGAGAAGCAGCAATGAAGCCAACTAGGTGTTATATTGCAAACACGAAATTGGATGAAAGGCTAGGAGGTAGACTTCCTCGAAGCAATATGTCAATTGTCATTTCGACAGCATAACTTTAGCATAATTTTCATGGATGAAATGCTGGAGCAAAAGCCTTCAATAAATAAGAGCTCACAAACTCTTCAAATGCCTGAGAAGCAGACCAAAAGACATAGGAGACCCTTCAATTTCCAGAAACCATTCAACTTCACAAGGTGGCGTCCCAAAAGGCCTCAAAGAAAAACACTTTATTCAAAAATATAAAAGTGGCGTCCACTTTTCAAGATGAGGAAATATTTGAATAAAGAATAATTAAACTTATGATGAAGGCGTACCCCTTCATGGCCCCACTTTAAAACAACTTAAGTTATCTCCTTAGGCCAAGGTGGGGGTCAACAGTGAATTAGAACAAAATGCCATTAATTAAATATTTTTTTGCCAACTGAAGACCAAACCAAATATAACAACTGCTCCAACTGCTAAGGATTAAGAATGGACAACTGCAACTGCCACAACTAGCATTTACTAAAAAATAGTAAATAATATGAAATGCCACAAAACTCCAAGCCAAGAAACCCTAATTTTCACCTCATTCTAGTCTACGGGTTCCGGAATAGACTGATGAATGGCTATGTTGATCACTGATGAGAAGGGGACATTACAGATTTTTTTTTAGTCAAAAAATATAAAATCCTTTGCTTAGTGTCGAAAGGGCATCTTAGCCTTTTATTCAAGGCAAAACCAAAAAGATATATTTTATTCAACATGAACATGAACCATCCAAGAAAATTACTGTAAATATTGTAAATTGCAAGTGCATATTATCTAGTTTTAGGTTAGTTTTCAATTTATAGGGAGCTTCCCCTTCTAATTTGAAGAGCAGTTTTACCACACATCTATTATGTTATGTACTGCACTAAATGGTGTGAATTAAAACACTAACAATTCTTACCACAAAGTTTACTAGCTTTTCTATTCCACTATGCAGCTCTATTGACATATACTCCAAAAAATAAGATGTGTACTTTCAAAATAAATAATGTCAATTCCATTCAATCTGACATCATATGCTTAATTCAAAAGTTCATGAGAAGCAGTGGAGGAGCAGATTAATACAAAGGGATAAAATATCAATCCTAAATAAAACCACAGACATCTACGAAATTATATTTAGAAACAGTTGCCACAAAACTTCACATTCAATGTTTATCAAGCAAACCTGTTAAAATAAACTACAGTTTAATATTAAATAAGCAGCAAATTCAGCTCATTAAATGTGCCCCATTTAAACTTAACCCATTGCAGTCCTGTTATTTTACAAATATTTGCCCTACCATATGAAAGAAACTTGTAGAAAACCTAGCTTATGATTCGAGAAATGATACTACCAGCAGTTAAATATGTGTAGGCTATAACGTGTATTTTCCTAAAGAAGACTTTCATCTTCATGTACAATGCCAATCTGAAGGTGCCTGAAGTTTTTTTTTTATAAGTTAAAACTTAGAAGCACATTGTAATTTACTAGATCATCCAATGATGTTAGATACATACCTGGCCAGCATTTCTTATTTATTATAAAGGTTCAATAGGTCAAAGGCATCTCCTTCTAGAGATACAGCTAAGAATAATTCCAAAGAAAGAGCATAAAGCAAAGACTAGATACATTTACACAAAATTCATACTTGTAAATCACTTGCAAGTTTGGGAGTGGTTTTACTGTGTTGTGCAACTGTGGCATCTGCTACAACATCTGGAAATGCAGTACACATAGCTACTGCAGCCATCAAACAGGTAGCTACCCAAGGTGTTGTGTTTAAGAAAGCAAGTGCCCAAAGACAAAGGGACCCAGCAATTCCACATATAGCTAAATATGGCCACTTTCGATACCTAAGAATCCAGAATAGATCCAGCCATTATCATGTAAAACTTTTTGTAGGAAATTATAAAATTAATCCAAAGCTTGCAATCAATGATGAGACAAATGCTGATTTACAGAAGTAAGAATATAAACAGTAAGTTATTTAATACATCATAATGGACAAAGTGAGAATCTGTTGAATTGTCTGCAGTCGTATTAACATACATCGAAGCCTATAATATTTATGATTAAAAAATAATTGAAACTTGTTTCTCATCTTAAAATAAAGCTTCACTAAATATTAAATATCCCATGAAAATGAGCACAAATAAACGGCAATGAGAAGGCATAAAGTATATCATTGCAGAGCACAAGGAGAGAGGTGGCTATACCCAGCAATGGGAAATGTGTCGGTGATCAGACCATAGATTGGCTTTAAGTCCCATGGTATACTTGAAAAAGCCTGCCAAACAAAACCAAATAGATAATCTCATTTAACAGGACAGTCTCGTAGCTTCTTCATGCAAATCTAGTATATCTAGAAACACACAAGAATTGTGAGACAAATAAATATAAGGTTTATCCTCTTACTTGTAGCATAAAATTTCAAATAATAAAAGAAACAAAAAGACCACTGAATCTGCCCTTTGCCAGGGATGCGTTAAGTCTTACTATGACAGGGCAGCAAAAGGAAATCCAGGTCTAGCTAGAACAGTTGGTCTCCTTGTGGATGAGAAGGGTTCACTCTTATCTGCAAATTCTTAGGGCCTTCTCAAGGGCCCCAACAATGAATAGAGATCATGGCTCTTGTACTTGGCCTCATGATTTCTCTTCAATGAACTAAAATTCTGTTGAGGTTGAAGGCGAGTCTTGTGTCATTAGCAAACCCATGGGATCCAAAACCATCATAAGCAGGTGTCTTCAAAGTATCTTTGCGAAGGCATTCCCTCTTTTGGATAGGTTTGCGTATCTCAGTTTTGATCACTGTCACCATAAGCTTACAAGGCAGATGGTTTTATTATGATCACAGAGTAGTCTTGTTCCCTATCAATCTTTAAATATTCACATGTAATTCTGCAAAAGTGTGTGTGTAGGGCGGATGGGGATGCGGGAAGATTAAATTAAAAGTTGACTAGAAACAGGCACACATGACTCACATCAAACTAAAGAGTGTTCAGTTCATTGTCATGATAGAAGGCAAAGGCATAGACCTCCAATCCACTTAAGCCTCAAGTAACATATCCTCCTTGGTGTATGCATACAGAGTCAGTCATATTGCTGTTCTAGCAGACCTTGCAAGTATAGTTAAGGGTAACCTATTTAAAGACGGATTGAGGTACTTCTTTCACATTCCCACTTGTTATGGGCGTGAGTTATCTACTTTGTATTCTTGTTGTTTCCAGACCTGCAGTTTATGATGGAACTCCATATCAATTTGACTTTCATTACTTCTCTCAGTCCTCTTCTCTATTTTGGGCTTGTTTAATGGATTCAAAGGTTGGTTTGAAGGTTGATGGATGGCTCTGCATTCATTTCCTGCCCTTCTTTGATGACAATGAAATAAGTACCATCTGGTCCTGCTCTTCTTTTATGCATTCCATTCATGATCCTACTCTAGTCTCTTGGATAAGTTTTCTCTGCCCCTATAGAACATTTCCAATTTAAGAGATGTTTTGTCATCAACAGTATTGGATTATAAACCAATTGTATAAAATGACTATTTTGTAGTTCTTTCCTCAGTCCCTTATTTGCCATTTTGATTAATTTTTAGGAACTCTGGAAATTTTGCTGAACTTCATTGTAGTAAACCTAGCAATACAATGAAAGATTTTTTATTGAAATTTTGGTGATGATTTTGATCACCTGGAACAATCATAAGCACAGTCCTTGCCTTGGGCTTTTTTATATTTCCAGTATAGGACCCACTCAAGCCTCATTTACCTATCCAACAAAAATGCTAATGATTCCAAAAAAAAAATCAATCATATATTTAATCTATTCACTCTAAATGGTTTCATTGTGAAAGACTAGTGATCATCCACCAATAATTGACCACCTAAATATTCATCACATTAGATAACACAGCTAAAGTTGGGTATATTTAGATTACCAGACTGGAGAAAAGTCTGTTTTATATTTCACTAAGGAATCAGGGTACAAGAAATCCATCAACAACATAAACGTCCAGCCAACATATAGAATACAACCAGCCAATCATATAACAACAATACACCTCTTAGAGGAAGGCTTTTTATCAGAGTGCTGTTGACAAAGCCAAAAGAAGAGATCCCATGGAGAACTGAAACAGCCAATAGAGTGTAATGAAAATATCAGGAGAACGGTCCAGGCTAAGAGTACCTAACTGAACAGGTAGAGGATACAGAAGGATTGAGGAGAGCAGAAATGCATCTAGATGCTCTTTTTTGAATTTCTATATGTAGGCATCATCTAGAAATTCAAAATGTTGAGGGAGTTCTATCAAAATATTAAACAGGATGCCATGTGTAGACAGTTATATGTTATTAATAATTATTAATTAATGTTTTGTGCTCACTTCATCAGGTTGTTATCCATTGTTGGCTTAGGTATTGTATTTTATATAGTCATAATGAATTGACATGGCAGTCGTTGTGTCTTAACTGATAACTCTTGGTCCTACAAGTAACATTTCCACTGTTGGGGTAAGGGTGATGATTTTATGGCAGGTCCTCCCTGTACTAGTAATCATTGTACTGAGCACGACATATTAAAAAACATTATTCTCTATACTCTCTGCATAATTGTTCCTTGGCATGGTTTGTGATTTCTATCATTCATCTGTACTACAGCTTGTGGTTTGGTAGTGTAGCTTTCATAGTTAACAGTAACACCATGTGCCAGGGTTTCTTTTGACAAGTAATGGATACGGTCTTTGGTACAGCAGTCTACATTTTAAGAGTTCTTTAATAATTACTACGCATCAAAAAAGTGCTCTATCTTATCACTAAACAAACTAAGTTCATCAGTTTCTCTTAACTGCATCAATAGACCCTTTTTGCAGAGGGGGTCAGGTTGGAATGATGTTTGAAAGAAAGCAAACCTGATCTTTTAAATGTGCTTGATAATCTAATGTTTTTGGCTCTCTGTATTTAGGTATATGTTTCATATTCAAAGCAGTCTCTACATATATGTAAATGAGCACTTTGGCCTTCTGTTATGTAATAGGAAACGTGATGCAGAAATAATGTTTGGTCCTTTGAATGCAATCCTCTAGTGATTATTGGTTCTCCCTATAAAATTGGATATACACTTTGAAGTTCAGAGTCAAGAAAATTAGTATGCAGATGTAAATGGTTGCTCAGTCTTTATGTGACTGGAAAAATGCTGTTGAAAGTCAAAACAATGCCTCATCTTTCACATGCAACCAATTTTCTAGTCCTTAGGTCTCTCTATGATTTTATTGTGCCTTTCAACACCAAGACAACTATGTTTACCACTATCTCTACTTGATTGATTATTACAGAGAAAACAGTAAAGTAAATACAAGAACAATAGAGAACAGCAATTCAGAAAGATATGTCAATATATTCGTTCAAAGGCTTTTACAAAATGTTTTAGGAATCCATGCATGTGGTCCTTGATCATGCAGACAATTAGAAATATATAAGATGGCCAATAGTGGTCGAGGACTACCAACCCTCAGCAACTGTCAACTATCAGGAACTAACTTTGCCAATTACAATAAAACTAATATGATTATTTACGGACTACATCAGCATCCCAAAAAAAAATGTCTTCCAAAGGATTGACAACCAAAATTGGGAGGCAAAACAACAAAACAGAATATTTACCGAATCTACTAAGAAGGTGGGTGAGAGGATGTTCCTAGAGCTGAGTAGACTCAGAATGTAGGAGCGGAAGTCTGAGAGCTGATATGGTGTAGCTTGTAAACCTCCTCTGATCGCAGCTTGAGATGATGAGCCGCTAACAATTCCCTTTCCCTTGCAGCCTTCACCATTTGTGCAGCCTCGACCAACTGGCATTTTATCCACTCAATCTCCTTATCTTTTTTTTTAGCAAGCAGCCTTACTCAGTAATTCTGCATCTTTGGTTGCTACTTTAGCCTTTTCAACATTTGTAAGATGTGATTGTTGAGCTAGTTGCTCCTAAAAGTGTTGAGTGAGTTCATTTGCTTCAACATGCACCTTCTGTGACATCCTTATAGCCTAAGCTAAATATTGGAGACTGTTTAGCACTTCAGCTTATAGAACATCTCTCGAAATGTGGCCTCCATACCAAATAAAGTAGTAATTATGGTCATAGTTGGCATACTCGCAGAAAACTCGGCGAGTCTTAAAAAACTCGCGAGTTTTTTTCCAAAACGAGTTTTTGCAGAGTTAACTCGCCAGACTTGAAAATCGAGTTTTTTCGAGTTTTTGCAAAAACTCGCGAGTTTTTAGTGGCGAGTACTCGCCAAAAACTCGCGAGTCCGAAGGAAAAACTCGCCTGCGCAGGAATAAAGGCTGAAGACGTCTTTTAATAAGTTCATTTCATTTCAAAATCACTTGATACTTTGTGTGAGGAGCTAAAAACCCCCCCCAAGCAAGGAGATATCATTTCCAACGATTTTCCATCGAGGAGAGCGGATTCAAACGCCATTTTGTGTGGATTTTGAAGGGAAATTCGATTCACAGGTAGGGTTTTTGTTTTTGTTTTTTGTTTTTGATTAATTATTTTCTTTCATTCTTCTTGCAAAATACTCATTCCAAATTGAAAAAAAGACATGATAGAGCACAAAGAAACAATTTTTTTGCATTTAGAATCCAAAAAACAAGATTCATCACAATCTTTTGTTGATTTTTGCTGATTTTTTTCATTTTTTTCACTATTTTTTGAAATTTTCAGACCTAGGTTCATTTTTTGTGTAGAATGATAAGATTAGTTAATAATGTTAATTGATAATTCATTTAAACACATTTGTATCAATTTAAATCAAATTTAGCTCTAGATTTTTGAAGTTTTAATGATTTTAGGTTGTTTTTTAAATTTTTTTTGTATTAAAAACTAATATGTTGTACATATTTTTGAATGTGTAGATTGATCATTGATCAGTGAATACACATTACAGTGATTACACACTATAATGGCTTCTGGCTCTGGTTCATGCTCAGCATCAGGTTCCACCCCCGCCCCATCAAGTTCCACCCCTCGCACACCATCAGCATGGGTTCCAGGCACTCGTCCAGCAGGGGCTAGAGACCCTACATGGAAATATGGTGTCAGAGGGCCAGTGCCTGGAACAGTTGTTTGCGGTGAATGCAAAAAAACATATCATGGAGGCATAAATCGCCTCAAATACCATCTAGCAGGCATTCCTCAACGTGATTCCAAGGTTTGTGAGAAGCCCAAAGAAGAGATTAGAAGAGAGATGCTTGCCCTACTTTCACTTGCTGAGGAAAAAAAAATGCAAAGGGAGAGGGCTAAAAAAGCCATAGCAGCATCCATAGCCAGTGCTAGTGGACATGCGCATGCCCATGGGACTCAGGAGCACGGGGTCGAGCACATGGAGATAGAGTCAGATGAGGATGCAGATATTATTGGCATTGTGGGCTCTCTTCATGGTCCACGGATTCGCATTCATGGCACATCCTCCACAGCCACATCGGCTAGGCCCCCCTTGTCCTCTAGTTCGACTAGAGTGCCAATGCCACCACCACCTTCATCTTCACGCAACCCACAAAGTTTTTTTGTGCCAAGAAACACACCAGGAGCACAGGGATCATTGGAGGCTACAGGGTGGAACAAGGAGGTGCATGAACATGCCAAAATGGCATGTGCTGATTTTTGGTATTTCAATAACATACCATTCAATGTGGCGAGTAGTCCCTATTGGCACAATATGGTCACTTCATTGACAGTTGCGGGAAAAGGCTTCAAGCCACCTTCTCGCAAAGATTTGAGTGGGAGGTAAGTGACAAGTCAACTTAAATTTTATGTTCTTTAATTTAAAATTTAAATTACTTTATTATTTATGTTGAATTCAAGCTATTTTTTGTTTAAAACTTACAATTTTGTACTTATTTAATTATTTTACTTTGTACTTGCAGTTTGCTCACAAATGCAACCGAAAGGGCAATGCATGTGGTGGAAGAGCAAAAAACTAAATGGAAGAAATTTGGCTGCTCAATTCTTTCTGATGGGTGGACGGATGGGAGAAACCGCACCATCCTTAATTTTTTGGTTGCTTCCAAAGGTGAAGTTGTGTTTTGGAAGTCGGTGGATGCTTCCAATAGGATAAAAACTGCAGATACATTGTGTACGTTGTTGGATGAAGTTGTGATGGAGGTGGGCATTGCTAATGTGGTGCAAGTCATCACAGATAATGCAGCAGCGTATGTGGCAGCTGGAAGGATGCTTGAGAGTAGACATCCATCACTTTTTTGGTCACCTTGTGCGGCTCATTGCCTTGACCTTCTTTTGGAGGACATAGGCAAACTTGTTTGGGTGGCACCGATTGTAGATGATGCAAGGAGCATCACAAAATATATCTACAATCACCCTTGGGTTCTTAGTTTGATGAGAGAGCATACGCAAGGGAAGGAGTTGGTGAGATCGGGTGCCACAAGGTTTGCAACAATTTTCCTAACGTTGCAAAGCATTTTGGATTCTTTGGGCTCTCTAAAACAAATGTTCGTGAGTCAAGCATGGAATGACTCCTCATATTCAAAGAAGGCCGAAGGAGATAGAATTTCTGCAATAGTCTTCGACCCCTTGTTTGCACAAAAAGCTACAGAGATCGTGAGGGTAACTTCAAAACTTTGATTTTAATTTTAATCTCAAGTTGAATATAAATATATATTTTTTAATTTAACTTTAAGCCTTTCATTATAAATTTCTAACTTTGATCTTTTTGTATTTTTAATCTAGGTGTCGGAGCCCTTGGTTAGAGTCCTCCGCTTGGTAGATGGGGATGAAAACCCAATGGGATACATTTATGAGGCCATGGATAGGGCCAAGGAGGCCATCAAAAGTTATTACAAGGGGGACAGCCTCAAATTTGATCCCATATGGGAGATTGTTGATAGGAGGTGGAACAATCAACTCCACCAACCCATCCATGCAGCAGGGTACTTCCTCAACCCTTCTTTTCTCTTCTCAGAGAGCTTCTCTGATCCTAATGGAGAGGTTATGGAGGGGCTCACAACATGCATTCAGAGGATGGAACCCGAGGTTGCAGTGAGAGACCTCATCGTCAAGGAGATGGATATATACAGGGAGGCAACTGGTAATCTCTTTTCTTCGGAGTTGGCTGTTAGAGGAAGAACCACTCTGCCACCAGGTATAAAATTCAGAGTCTTTAAATTTTAAGTTTATTTCACATGCATCTTAGAATTTGATAAAATGTGTTTTGACTTTTGACTTTTGAGTCTTTGACTTTGTTTTCTAACTCTTCAATTTTGTTTTTGTTTTTTGCAGATGTTTGGTGGAAAAATTGGGGTGGAAAAACCCCAAATCTACAAAAAATTGCCCTCCGTATTCTATGTCAGCCTTGTAGTGCATCCAATTGTGAGCGCAATTGGAGCTTGTTCGAGTCCATTCACACGAAAAAGAGGAACAAGTTAACACAAAAGCGCCTCAATGACTTGGTCTTTGTGCAATACAACCTTCGGTTGCGCATAAAGAGAGTTGAAGAAAAATCACAGGATCCTATTGACTTAGATGAGATAGATCCTTATAGTGATTGGACAGGGCGAGAGGAGCAGCCTCCATTGTTTAGTGCAGATGAAATCCTTGACTTTGAGAGAGAGGCAATGGAGGATGTGGGTGCATCAGGAGTTGGAGATGTAGGGTTGGATGAGATCCAGCCAGAGCCAGAGCCAGAGCCAGAGCCAGCAGCAGTAGCACCGCAGCCACCACCACTAGCACCACGCACACGTGGCAGGGCTAGAGGACCCACCCCTTCTTCCCTAGCTGTTGCTAGACTAGGGAAGAGGAAAGCCTAGCATGTTGTATTTAGTTGTTGTTTAGAACTTTAGTATTTGCTTCTAGTTCTAGTTTTACTGTTTTCATGTATCAGACTTTCAGGCTTTTAGCCATCGGGATTCCGCATGAGAATGCGATTTTGTAATCAATTTACATTAAAGTCAATCAAAATTAATAGAAAACACTTTTGTACTCATTTATGGATTCATTGGATTCATCTTGTCATTGAATTTTGCAAAAAAAATGTGTTTTTAATGAAAATTAAGCAATTTTTTCATTTCCCGAGTTTTTTGCCGAGTTTTTTTCGAGTTTTTGGCGAGTTTTTAAAAACTCTCCAATTTTTCCCTTGGCGAGTTTTTTGTTGGGGCGAGTTTTCCAACTATGATTATGGTGCCAAATGTTTACTACTATCTCTACTTGTTTGATTATTACAAAGAAAACAGTAAAGTAGACACCAAAACAATACAAAACAGCAATTCAGAAAGATATGTCAATATATTCATTCAAAGGTTTTTACAAAATGTTCCAAGAATCCATGCATACAGTTCCCAATCATGTGTACAATTAGAAATATATAAGATGGCCGACGGCGGTTGAGGACTACCAACCATCAGCAATTGTCAACTAGCAGGAACTAACTTTGCCAATTACAATAAAACTAATATGATTATTTACAAACTACAAACTGAACACGGATGTTAATGGATAGTTGCTCTTCTAATATGTAACTAGCAACATGTCATAGAAACAATGCAATCTATGTACAATTTATGGATGGTGAATTTGCAATTTATATTATATAAGTCTAGTCCTTTTGATTAGCATATTAATATTATACTATTCTTTTTAACAAAAAATATGATGAAACCATTCATCAGAAACTATTAGATAACACATCCAAATTAGGATATGCTTGGGAAACTTTACCCGCATACCATATCCAGAGTTGCATGTGATCTATTAATCAAATTTACACATCACCCAACATTGGATTCCATATTTCTGTTTGACACATGAAGATGTCATTTGAGAATTTGAAATTGAAGATCTGCCAATAAAGTCATCTATTTACCACTTGATCTCTTTTGGCTGATAGCACATGCTAGGGAAGTTGCTATCTAGCTGAAATATTCCGAGCCAAATTTTTTTCGTTTTTTCAAATTACAAATTACAAAGCAATGCACCCGTTAAGGTTAGCAGTTAAACCAAAACGTTGCTGAAGCAACTCTAACCAGAATGTACACCACGATCCTGAAGCGGGCAAAGTGTGAGCATTGGTCAGAGGATCTTAATCAAAATGCTTATGCAGGAACTCTAACCAAGAATGGCGCCGATGATGGCGAGATATGGTCAGAGGGTCTTCTACACTAAGTACTGAAAGGGAATTCGACACCAAGTATGTGCTACCCAATCCAGAATGGAGTTGAGGCGACCATATGGCGGAGTATTACAACTAACAATGCTTGAAAGAAATACTGAAATGCTGAAGGTACTCAACACCCAGAATGTGCTTTCTAACCTAGAGTAGGAAAGTAGCTACCATAGGGCGGAGGTAAATTAAATACAATAGCAATACTGAGCGAGAAGCTGAACATTACAAACTATGATGAGCAAGAATAACCATACTGTCAGTACTACTGCCAGTTTACAATATGAATGATAATATCTTGCTAGAAATGTGAATCAACATATAAATCAAGCTGCAACAATATGTAAGAGTTTCCTTTACTGAATGAATGAAGCTTAGATCTGAAAAGGCACTAAACAAACCAACCTCAAATTCTGGTTTATGACAGTCCGGATTTCCTTGAGCACGAACAGCAACCCTGTACTTCACAAATCCACTCACAACTTGCTCAAAACTTCATCAATTCTCATGAGACGAATTGCATAATGGCTCTAGTATGCTGGCGACCAAATTAGAACACTGAGACTCACTCAAAAGACACCATTTATTTAATGCATGAAACCCAATGCAGATCTAAACAGTACGGCCCAGCAAGAGGGCGATTTTGCATTTAAAAATTGAAGACTTCTCTAAAAATTCTACAACCTGGTACAAATGGGCGCCTTGCCTAGACAGAGAGGATTACGCAATACCCAGAACAAATATTTTTGTATTTTCTGATTTGCGAATAAAAACATAAATCTGCTGTAGCTAAAATGCAATTCTAGAAATTATCTAATATGCAAAAATCTGATCTAGACAGCCACAAGCGGATTACAATGCACACAACTCAATGTAAACTCACAAAACTATACTAAATCACCACTAGTTGTTGTGTTGCAAGCAAGAAGCAATGCCCGAGCTAGGAGGCCTTCATTCCCCGAAGCGATTCCAGAGCCAAACCGGCAGCATAACAATATTGTAGACAAAAGATAATGAATTGAGGATCAAAGTCTTCCTTTTATAATTTCCTGTTGACTTCTTGAAACCCTAAACTTCTCTTCAAAGTCAAAACCCTAATCCTTTCAAAGATGGCGTCCCTTTCTTCAAAGCTCAATCTTGACATTTTTAAATAAATTCAACACTTTAATAAATGCGTCCAACTTCAGGCTTGATTTGACTTTGATAAATTATAAAATAATCTTTAATGAAGGCGCCACCCTCAAAAGACCACTTTTCAAAACAACATGAAGTCAATAGACTAGGCCAAGGGGGTCAACGTTAAAATATAACATTAAAACGTGACTTTTAATTAAATAGCTCAACTTATCTCTCCAATTGTGCCCCGAAGCCATAAATGAGCAAGCCAACTGATCAAACTGAAGTAGGAAGTCAACCATGCCCAACCCAACTGTAAAACTGCCAGAAATAGAATTTACTAAAAATAGTAAATTCCTGAAGATGCTCAGAATGCCAAGAAGAACATACCATTGCGAAGCTCTTTGAAAACCCAGAAAGAATCCGCTATTGAAACAATCAACTCCGAGCCAGAACATCCTTCAAAATAGGAAACCCTAATTTTACCTTCCGACTAGCCTACGGGTCTCCGGAATAGGCCAACAGTCACTAAAAAGATCAGGCTTGAAACGGGGACATTACACTAGCCATCGTAGTCATTTCTACAAGGCCACTTACGAGCTAATATCCAAAAGCCAATTATGGCATGGTATTAGATTTGTTAAGGGAGCTGACACAAATTCACTTTTTCCTTGCACTACATTCCTTAAATTTCACATCTAATTATGCAATAAAAATGGGAATTCACCATCCACAATGCCTTGATCTAATGGCAAGTTGGGTTCAAAATTATCGGGTAGGTCTCAATGTGAGGGATGCCTTGATCTAATGGCAAGTTGGGTTCTAAACACTTGCCAGGCAAAACAGAATGGAACAGCCTCAAGAAATGTTCTACCAACAAGATAAAATCCAAGACACCTCTAAAAAATCTGCAACTTGGCATAGAGGGGCGCCCAAGGCTAGCAAATGCATGGGTAAACTACCCAGAACCAAAATAAATTCGCCCAAAGACTTATGAGTATAAACTTCAATCTGCAATACAAAATCGGCAACTCCAGATTTTGATTAAAATGCAAGAAACTGAACTACAAATGCAAAAACACTTCTACAATGCAAAATCTCACTACAAATCTCACTCAACTACAATCTAACTCTCCACTAGTTGCTATCTTTCAAGCAAGAAGTCGAGCCAAGGCTAGGAGGCATTCATTCCTCGAAGCAATCCAAATACCATTCCGACAGCATAACTTTACTCAAGACATAAGATACCAAAATGAAGACCCAAAGCTTCCTTTTATAATTTTGAGAAGGCCCTCCAGAAGCTTCTAGAAGAGAAACCCTAATTTTCAAGTTTGAATTCAATCTTTTCCCTCCAAGAGATGGCGTCCCCTTTTCCAAGCAATATCTGACTTTTAATTTTAAATTAATTCCCTCCTCAAAGAAGGCGTCCAACTCAAGCATGACATAGACCTTTGAATAACAATAAATTTCCTTCAATGAAGTGCCCACCCTTGAAGAACACCTTTTAAGAACTTGAAGTGATGTAGCTAGGCCAAGGGGGGAGTCAACATTAAAATATAACGTTAACATAACATTATTTAAATAAAATGAACTTATCTCTCCAAAATGCATCCCAAGGCCAAAATTGATCAAACCAACTGAGCTGACTGAAGATGAGAGCCATCCGTGCCGAAACCAACAGGACCACTGCCAGAAATAGAATTTACTAAAAATAGTAAATTCCATAAAGTTGCCCAAATCAAAGTGCATGTGATACCATTGCGAAGCTTTCTGAAAACCCAGAAAGAATCCGCAATCCAAAATCCCAAACTCCAGGATGTAGCCGTCATAACTTACTAAAAATAGTAAGTCCGGCGAGGTTGCCCGATGCAGTTGCAAATCATACCTCTGCGAAGCTCTCTGAAAACCCAAAAGGAATCCAGAATCCAAACAACCAAACTCCAACAAGCAAAACCCTGAATCATCAAGAGAACCCACCAAGCAGCCGGAAACCCTAATTCTGCTTCTGACTGGTCGACAACACACCGAAGATAGGCCATCAATCACAGAAAAGTGTAGTGCTAAAAACGGGGACATTACAGTCCGCCCTTCCCAAAATTGCTTGTCCTCAAGCAATACCACCACAACTCCTGAAATTTTAAGACTGATCCATACCCAAACAAGTATGATCCCTAGTTTCCAAGTCTATCCCAGGAAGGACCCACCAAGTCGATGCTGCATCACTCTGATCACATCAGTGAAAACATCATGCCATTGCTGCAATAACCTTCCTTGTAACTCCAAAGTGTTACCATCCATGGTACTCAAATTGAAAGATCTTAAAGGACTAAAATCAATATCATGCAACACTTGAAGTTCAAGAGGCCCAAAGTCAACAGTATCAACCATACCACTGTCAACCACAATTCTAGGTAAGAAGAAAGATAGGCTATTCAACTCAAAATCAATCTCCCCAGCATCCCTCCACAAGATAACAAACGAGGCCCTAATGGCAAATGTGACATCTTCAAATCTTCTTGCAAAGAGGAAAACAATCCTTTGCAAGAGCTCAACAAACTCATACTCACGTCCTCTTGTGGAGCTACTATGCACCAACTGAATTATATTGACACCACCAAGAAGACTGCTAATTACTCTTACAATTCCAACTCCAAAAGTCTCAGAATGAACAGCCAGAGCATGTGCAAATCCGTTGTCCTGAACCAACACTAAGAGTAAACTATCAAAGTTTACATCACAAACCATCATAAGGTGAACTTCGAGAGTAGGAGAGGTGTGAAGGAACAAATGATTTCTGTTGATCAAGGCTGAGGTCAGCGTAGTGCAGTCAAATTCAAGAATTCTACACAAAGGAAAACAACAACACCACTCAAATTCCCTAGTGTGAGCATGGAGATGACTGTCGAGCTGCAAGGTAACACCTCCAAAGTGGCAGGAGAACCAACTTGAGCAATGTCAAAATGAAAACTATCACCCATTAGGCAATAAGTGAAGAACCAACTCCCCTGAATGAGAGTAACTCCCCATGTAAGGTGGCTGGTTTGCCTCCAACCAGCAAGCTCATGTCTCAAAATCTGCCCTTGTCTTAGCCGAAAATCACTCCCAAGAGCAACCGATCGTTCATCTCTCCAATCCATACTCAAAATTTCTCTCCAAAAGTCCTTTCCATATGTAATAAACTCTATCAAGCCAAGTTGAGGATCCCAAATATGGATACCCAACTGAAGATGATTTCCAACGCACTGAAAAGAAAACTCAATACATTCCCAAATGTTAGCCACAACCAAGTGCATACTCATGAATCCCTGAAACCAATTCCTGATAGCGTTCACATCTGTGGAACATGAAACAAATGTTGTCTTCATTCCAAACTCCAAAAACGGACTAGTTTGAGCCCAAACATCATTCCACCAAGGGATAGATTGTCAAGAGTGCCAACACCGGTTTTAGGTCTGCTCTTCCCCCATTCCTCATGAGTAGTAGATCTAAAATCATCACTCCTTGCTGCTGTAATGAAGTTACCAGCAGCTACCACAACTTGTCTCATCAATATCTTGATGTCATAGATGTTGAAATTACCTTGCTTTGACACCTCCCATATGGAATTGTCACCCTTGAGCCCACTTATGCATTCATTACTAATCAACAAACGTGGCACTTCTTCATGGAGCGATATCAAAGCATCCAAGCACTGGAAACCATGCTCAGTCTCATTCTCCGTTTCATCTTCCATCTCATAGAGAGGATTGTCTGAAATATTCCGAGCCAAATTTTTTCAAATTTTCAATTACAATAAGCAGAGCAATACACAGTCGTTAGGGTTAGCTCTAAACCAAAACGATGTTGAAGCAACTCTAACCAGAATGTACACCAAGATCCCGATGTGGGCAAGGTGTGAGCATTGGTCAGAGGATCTGAATGCAGAAACAGAGCTGGAAGGAACTCTAACCAAGAATGGCGCCAAGTGATGGCGAGCATATGGTCAAAGGATCTTAATGGAAATGCTGATACAAGAACTCTAACCAAGAAATGCGTCGGAGAACGACGAGCATGTGGTCAAAGGATCCCTACCATCTAATGTGCTAAAAACAAACTCAACACCAAGTATGTGCTACCCAATCCAGTATGGAAATGAGGCGACCATATGGCGGAGATATAAAGAATTACAATGCAACTTCAGAATGTAAAGTAATCATTACAAAACATGATAAGCAAGATTAGAGAAATGCTGACAATACTACTGTTTAGCTTACAACATGATAGAGAATGCCTTGCTACGAACGTGAATCAAGAGTTAAATAGTGTTGCAACAATATATTGAATTTCCTTCACGGGATAATAAAGCTTAAACCTGAAACTCCACTCTAAAGGCCGACTTGACAATCTGATTTTTGACAGTCTTGTTTTTCACATGCATGAACAGCAGCCCTAAAACTTACTATTTTGCTCACAACTCTCTCCAGACTCACTCAAATTTCACGAGACAGGATGCATAATGATCCTAGGATGATGGCACCCAAGATTGAATCACAAAACTAACCCAACATAACTCATTTAATTTATGCACGAATTCCAAGACAGTCCAAAAAGGTACGGCCCTCAAGGAAGGGCGATTTGCTTTTAAAAATTCAATACATCATTAAAAAATCTGCAGTTTGGAGGAAAGGGTCGCCCCTCACAGACAAAGAGAAATAGGCAATACCCAGAATGAATCTTTTTGTATTTTTTGACTTGTGATTAAAAACAACAATGAGCTATAAAGAATATGCAATTCCAGAATCTCACTAATATGCATAAGACTGAATTACAAAGCCACACAAAGACTAAAATGCAGAAATCTCACGATAAATCACTCAACTACATCTACCTCATCACTAGTCGCTATATCTCAAGCAAGAAGCAATGCCAAGCTAGGAGGCTTACATTCCTCGAAGCAATCCCACAGCCAATCCGGCAGCATAACATTCCTGTAGACAAAAAATAACCAAGTGAAGACCCAAGATGTCCTTTTATAATTTGTGAAGACCCTTCCAGAAGCTTCAAGAAACCCTAATTCTTTTCCCTCCAAGAAAAGGCGTCACTTTCTTCAAGGCTTCAATTTTGACTTTAATGAAATTCATCTGTTCAATATAGGCATCCAACTTAAGGCTTTAATTTGACCTTAATAATTATAAAAATTACCTCAATGAGGCGCCACCCCTTAAAGACCACCTTTTTAATACAACATTAAGTTAAGAGATTAGGCCAAGGGGGAAATATAACATTAAAATATAATGTTATTTAAATGGAATGAACTTATCTCTCCGAAAATGCATCCCAAGGCCAAAATTGAACAAACCAACTGAGTCGACAGAAGAGGAAAGCCAACTGTGTCGAGATGACAGGACCACTGCCAGAAATAGAATTTACTAAAAATAGTAAATTCCTGAAGGTGCTCGGAATGCCAAGAAAAACACACCACTGCGAAGCTCTCTGAAAACCTAGAAAGAATCTGCCATTCAATCATCAATTTACGAGCATAGCAACCTCCAAAACACGAAACCCTAATTTCACCTTCCAAGTAGCCTACGGGTCTCCGGAACAGGCCAACAGTCAACTGAAAAGATCATGCTCGAGAAGGGGACATTACATTGTCATAATCTTCCTCATCACCTTCTTCAAAGAGAGGATTGTCAAAAACTTGAAAGTTATTCCATCCATCTTGCTGATCCAAATCTGCACTTGTAACTTCAGTCCTTCTTGTGAGACCTTCAGGGTCAAACTCTTCTCGAAAACTATCAAGCTCACAAATTACTTGCTTGATTTCTTCGGCTTTATGTGGATTCTCTTGCTTTGTGAAAATTTTGAAATCAGCAAACTGATTTTCTACCTCCATTAATGCCATTTGAGTTTCTTCTAGCGTAGCTCTTGTTGATTCAAACTCCAGATAAAGTTCATCAAACTTCCTCTCTCTATCTTGAAAAGCACAAATGGTCTTCTTTGCAACTTCAATGGCCTGATCATGATCTTCAACCAAGTTCACGTACTCGGACTTCAAGGTTACCGAAGAGTTTCTGATAGGTTGCAGATTGGGAAGAGCAACTTCATCTTTCACTCCTCTTTGTCTCTCTTCAAGCTGAGCCTTCCAGTACAACTCTTCAACCATGCTAAGTGTGTGATCAAATAGGGATAGAGCTTGCACTTCCTTGTCAACGGACACCTTGAAGTATCTATCCCAATCAAGAAAATTCAAAGATAGTGAACTGCTGATAGGCTGCAGTTGAAAATCAGAACCTTGTCCCTTGTCTTTGCTGCCCTCATTGCTGCTCCAACATTCTTGTTCTTCACCATTGACTAGTGGAGAATGCTTATTGTCATACAAAGCATCATACTTCACAAATTCTTCGACCCCAAGTTTGCAATCAGCTTCTTGAATTGGTAAATCAGCCTTGTGTTCTAAAACCACTTTAAACCTTTTTTCTTCAAGAGCCATAAGATCTTCTAGCTCTTCATCCACCTCACCATCTTCTTGATCAAAGGCTATGACAGCCCCTAACTCGAACGAAGAATCATTGAATGTTGTTCTGAAAGTTTCGGGAGTAACAACATCCTCCTTGGTGGCTGCAACCAACTTGACAGGGTCACCATGGAGCTTTTCAGAGAAAGCTTCTTCATCAAAAACAACTTTTCCTTCTGTGGCCTTCTCATAACTTGCAATGCAAACAAAATTTTGGTCTTCATCAGGATCAAAGGGAAATTCATCCCACAAAGGTTCTTTATCAAACCTTGGTGCCAGCCAACCCGGATCCCAAATGGTAAAGGGTTGATTGTTTTGATCAAAAGGAAAGTACTCTTCATGCTTCTCTTGACTTTTAATTTTAAATTAATTCCCTCCTCAAAGAAGGCGTCCAACTCAAGGATAAGTGGAAGAGGCTGGCTTGCCGCCTATTTACTTTGATTTGCATTGTAATATCTTACATCTCCGCCCTATGGTAGCTCCATTCCCACTCCGGGTTTGAAAGCACATTCTGGGTGTTGAGTTTACTTTCAGCATAATAGAAGATAGGGATCCTCTGACCATATGCTCGTCGTTATCCGGCGCATTCTTGGTTAGAGTTCTTTATTCATCATTACTTTGAGATCCTCTGACCATATGCTCGTCGTCATCCGGCGCATTCTTGGTTAGAGTTGAATTCCGCATCGTTTTGGTTTAAGTGCTAACCCTAACGGTTGTGTGTTGCATTGCTCATTTGTAATTGGAAATTGAAAAAATTTGGCTTGGAATATTTCAGGGACTGTAATGTCCCCGTTTTTAGCTCTACACTTTTCAATGGTATCAGAGCCAAGATCCTGCCATCCTGTGAAAAAAAAAAGATAGAGTCAGTTGACAGTTGAGTGACAGAGAAATCAGATTGTTCACCTGAGTTCAGTTTAGCTTTCTAAAGTTTCAAGATGTGTTTTCTTAAGACCAGGGATCGTGAGAAGTCAGATTCAACTATGGTATCTGAGGAAGGAAAGGTTAGTGATGCTGTAAGGGATTTCATTGAATATGCCAGACAGTATAAAAGACAGTGTGAACATGAGGTTGCCAAACTCCGTGAGCAATGTCAAAACATGCCAGATGATTATAGGTACAATGTTTCATTTGATACCCATTTGAACTGTGTGGTGTTTCTGAAGCCTGAAAAGTCGAAGATGGTGGACCACATTAGGAAAATGTTAAAAAGGGAAGCAGAACAAGCCTTGGTTGAAAAATCAAAGAAGGAAGAAGGTGAAGTGCCTATTTGTGAATTGCAGCGCACAAATATGCAAGTTGAAGAGAAAAATCAGTCATCTAGCAGTGAAGATGGCACAAGCAAGGTGCACCCATCACATCAAAATGAACGTGAGCTCGATGAAAATACCTTGACAAATGAGGAGTTAAGGGTAGAGCCCCATAATACTCCCCTTGACTTGCATGTAATAGGTAGTGATGAAGATCAGCTCGGTGAAGAGAACATAACAACAGTCTTGAGTCCTAATAAGGATTCAACCTATGAAGGTCTTGAAGCTAAGGGATTCACAGAAGATTTCAGTAGTACTGTTGTATGGGATGAGTTTGCTGAAGACGAGCAAGTGGAAGGAAATACTGATGGTGCCTTTGGATCAGCCTATGACCATTGCCAAAGTGATAATGTTGGTAATGATTCCCACCTGATTGTACCACCCTGTGTTGAAGAATTGGAGTTTTCACAAGAAGAACTTATGACAGGTGATCAAGGAGACCTTTTTGGTATGCATATGATTACTAAAGAGGAGAGCAGAAATATACCTATAGATGGTGGTTACATTGAAGGGAAAAAGGACGAAGTTTTCAAAAGAGCTAACATTGAAAATTCTATGTTTCACTATGACCTTGGTGACATGGGTGAAAGTGGGTATGATCATCAAACTAAGCCCTTGGTGAGAAGGGTTTATGAAGAAATCAGTCCAAGTGAGTTACATGGTGACCTATTCAAAGACGCAACACTCCAAGAGAAGCATGAAGAGTACTTTCCTTTTGATCAAAAGGGAAAGTGAAGCCGTACGCATCAGGAAGAAGGCCGTACACACAAGAGAGAGTGAAGTCGTATGAACGACGTACCATTCAAAACACAAACCGTACCAAGTATCAAAGTTTGTAAAAGGCAGGCCATACTAAGCATTGACCTGGAGAAAGTAAAGTCTAAGAAAAACAATGCAAAATCTATATTTTTCGGCTTCATCAACACTATTAGGAACCTGTGGAAAAATCATGAAAATAAAGTGCACGATGCAATTTCGAGTGGTTTCAAAAGTGTTAAATTGGTCTTGGCAGCAGGGGCACTGCCCCTCGACCCCGCCCTGTACCGCGACAAGGAGCACGCCAGGGGCACTACCCCCGGACCCCGTGAGGGGAGCTACCCTCAACCCCACTGGGGGCGCTGCCCCCAAACCCCCACGAGGGGCACTGCCCCTCAACCCCGCTGGGGGCGTTACCCCTAGACCCCCATCAGATTTATTGGAATTGCCAAATTGCAATACAACCAACTATCATAGTACAGTTACAAGAATAGTTGGTAGCCGAGCGAATGAGAGTGGCAACTCTCGAGGAGAAATTGGCAGAGAGGGACGGAGTATTGGGTGAGTGTGACAGTCAATTGATAGAGAAGGATACCCAAGTGACTGATGCACAACGATTTTCAGCACAGAGGGAGAATTGGTTACAGGAAAAGGACGAGGAGTTGGCATTTTTTTTTTTATTCATCTAGAAGACGACTACTTTGTGGGGGGGGGGGGGTGATGTAGATGGCCATGTTAATAAATAATTATCGACCGTACTAATTAAATAAATGTTGTAGTCAGTCGTACTAGGAATAGATAATAATAGTTTAAATAATATATGCACAATTTAAAGTAAAAGTTGGATTAGTTGTCGGGCAAGTAGTTAGGAAGAGTTGCCGACGGTTGGTATCCCAACCAACCTCGGCCATCTATATATGTATCTTGTCATTTGTAGTCGGGCATGGTCAATTGCTATGTATTGTTGAGATACTTCATGAAATCAATCAATCGATTGTGTTGTGCAATTACTCTTACGATTGTTCTCTGATTCAAATGTGAATCATATTCTAGTACGTACATTATGTTTGTGAATTATTCTCATTTACTCTTGTGGTACCCTGAACACTACCTAGTGAGTAAACAACTATTATGTGGCATCTTTGGAAGCCTTCTGTGCATTTGTAATGTCCCCTTTTTAGCCCTAAGCTTTTCAGTGGCTGATAACCCATTTTCGAAGTCTCATGGGCTACTCAGAGGCATTTTTAGGGTTTCCTCAATTCTTAGAGGTTTCTTGTCAACTTTTCAGGGGCTTATTGCAGGAGTTTGCTAGAAGGGTTTCTAGGTCTTTCTAGGTTTTCAGAGAGCTTTGGTGGGCTATCACATGCATTTTCATCAATAACTATTTTTGGACTTACTATTTTTAGTAAGTTATGACGGCTACTTAGAATGTGCTCAAATGGTGTTTGGAGTCACTATTTTTAGTAAGTGTTATTTCTAACAGTGTAGTTTGGCAGCAATTCAACACTCAGTTACTACTTTTGGTATTGTGGCAGTGCAATATTGGTAGAGGTTTCTCTAGCTTTCTTGGAGTTTAGAAAAGTAAAGTTTAATAACTTATGTTATTTTCTAATTTTGCTTTTTGGCCCCCACACCTAAGCCTTATAACTTAAGTTGTTTTTTAAATGTGGGCCTCCCATGTGGATGCCAATATTGGAGGATTATTGCATTTTAAAAGGTTATTATTGCCAAGACAAATTGGACGCCTAAGTTGACAAGTCAAAAGCATTTTAAAAGATTATAATATTAACCCAAGAATGTGGCATCCCTTTCTGGAGGGAATTTGGAGTTTGAACTTCTGGGTTTGGAGGTTATTTATATGCCTCTTCTTCCTCATTTGGTTATCCAATTTTATCATAACAAAGTGATGTTGAGTTAATTTCAAACTCTTGTTTCGAGGTTGATACACCTCCTAGTTCTCCTTCAGTTTCAAGTTTGCAAGATAACTGTTATCTGCTGAAATTGCACCCTTATCAAGTTGCAGAACTTGATACTTCAAAGAAACATGGGAACTTTTCTAAGTTGTGGGTCACCTAAAAAATGGAAAAGAACCTCCGGAGAAGGCCGGCTTCCTTTGTGCTGGCAGTATCACCTAAACTACTGATTTTGTAAGGTAAAGGGAGAAGATTACTAAAGCAAAACAGAAATGGTAGGAACTAATCCCTATGGTGATATACCGAACTGACAGGAATTATGAAATAAAATAGATGAACATACCCTTGGAAAACTAATGATAATTATTTCATTTACTCAACATAATTTTGTGAATTTATGCATAATTCATGAAAAGGCTTAATTTGCATATACATTTTAAGAAGGAAAGATGAATTTCACAACTTTAAAGTTCAAATGCAGATTTAGAAAACACGGTTCAAAACTTACATAATCTGAAAGAAAAGTGAAAGTAGTATGAACACTAACACTGGTTTCCAAGGTAATCTCTGTATTTTATATTCCAAATTCCAAATGAGTTACAAAGCGTACATCAGCTGAGAAGGGATTTGAGAAAAATCACTAACTCTCCAGAATGCATAATCCAAACTCCTTTTTACAAAGAGGCCAAAATGCCACTTTATACAACAAAAAACCCTCCCCAAAAGAATGTGTTGGCCCCTCCTTTAGGATTTACCAAAAATATCAGCCTCTAGAAAGATCCACCCTTAGATCTTTTGAATCAAATTACTTCTGCATTAAAGGTGTATCCCCCTGTTGTGACCTTTTTCACACATCGCCCCATTGCAAATGGGGACCCCCCTAATTTTGGCTTTGCTTTTCGGTCGTTTTGTTGTTGTCTCTCTTTTCTGCCGTCTGTCTTTCTGGGAATGTGCCCACCATTGAGCTTAAACGTGAATTCTGGCCAAGTCTGAAAGTTAGGGTTTTGAACTTCCTTGCCAATTTCAGGTCAAATGAGGTGAATAAATTGAAAATTGAGCTTAACATTGTTGTCTGTATGTTTCTTGCACGCTTTCAGCAAAATTTCATCAAAATCCGAGGTACTTACTATTTTTAGTAAGTGTGCAATCACAGGCAATTCGTCAGCATTTTTGAGATTTCGACAGTCACACTGCATTCAGAGTACATCAGGCTACTCACATGTAAAATTTGAGCGAAAACAGACAACTTACTATTTTTAGCAGTCCAGCTTTTGGGACAAATTTCAGGGTTCAGATGTAGAGTTTTTCTTTGCATGTTGGCATATTCCTTCTGGGTTTTTCGAGACCTTCGCAATGATATAACATGCAAAACGGGACGACAACTTTCAGAATTCAGTCTTCCGAGGCTATTTTTAGGGTTTGCATGTCAGGGTTTCTTTTGCATGTCGGATGATTCCTAATGGGTTTTTCGAGAGCTTCGCGATGGTGTGACATGCAAATGAAGATGCTCAATCAGTAAGGAACTTGCTATTTTTAGCATGTGTGTCCCGGCAGCCGCTTCCCAGCAGTTCAGAATCACGAGCTGATCGTAGTGCCACAAAAACGAAGACAAACAGAGATCATTTGATATGCATGCAGAGCAAATTAGGGTTTCCAACTTCGGAGCCTGAAAAGAGGCGTAAAAGGTCAAAATTTTCAAAAACCGGTGTAAACCATTGCGATCAGTATTCTTCAGGCTATCTGCTGGTAAAATTTCAAGTCAATCGGAGCACTTACTATTTATAGTAATTCATTTTGGAAACAGGCTAAAAATAGCAAGTCAGGTGCATGCGTTGATATCGACAGACAGGTCACGTGGTGAGGAGCGCCTCATTCAAATTTCAAGTCAATCGGAGCAGTGGAGCTATCAGAAATGAGCAGTTACTATTTATAGTAAATCATCCTCAAAATGGGCTAAAAAATAGCAGGTCAGCTAAAAGTGGCAGTGTCGACAGGACAACAAGGTTGTGAGGATGCAGTGTTCAAAATTTCAAGTCGTTCAGAGCTTCAGAGATGCAAAATCAGAGGGCTTACTATAAATAGCAGGGCATGAGATACTGGCGAAAAACAAAGAAAAAGTTCTAAGTCTGGAACTTCATCCAGTTGACACGGCAAGATGCGCCCAGCTCAAGGTAGTGGCACAAAAAATTCTAAGTGTGAAATGTTTCATCCACCTCCCTATGCTAAATGCGCCCATGCAGCAAATGGTCAAAGTAGTCAAAAGTTTTTATCCTCCACACATGCTGAAATGCGCCCACCTCATAAGAAAGTCAAGGAAAATTTCTAAGTAAAGTTCATCCTCCTACATGGGCAAAATGCGCTCAAATCAAGGCATGTCAAGACAAAAATAAGGAAGTTCAAAAGTCATCCTTCACATATGCTGAAATGCACCCATGATTCAAAGCAAGTTAGGGAAAAGTCAAAAGGTCAACAAAGTTTATCCTTCACCATAGGCAAAATGCGCCCATCCTCTTCAAGGGGTAAAATGCGCCCAAATAGAGATCAAGACAAGTGGAGATTGCTGGGCGTTGTGCAAGATGGAAGTATCTTAGTGTTGACTTTCCTCTCCAACCTTTGAATGCGCCAAGTAAAGAGTGGATTTGAGTTGGAAAGTGGTTAAGTATTGGTGAGGTTAATAAAATATGCTAGGCATGAGTGAGAAATGCGCCCAAAGGGAAGAGAAAATATTGCTAGGCGTGGTGAAGTTGAATATTCACCCTCAAAGGTGATGTGTGCCATGCAAGGTGAAGGTGGCAATGATAAAATATGAGTGGCGTAGGAATAAATGTCCTCCTCAAACATAAAATGCGCCCAAGGGGAGTTTAAAGAGTAAGCTAGGCGTTGAAGATTTTTTTTTAAAGTGTCCTTCATGGTATAAAATGCGCCTGGGATAATGGAAATAACATTTCTAAGTGAGTTGTTGAAATAAAATTTTCCTCGCGGGCAAGGTGATCGAAGTTGAGTATAAAATTTTCCAGGGCGAAATTTTCAAAAAGTTTTTCAAGATGATTTAAAAATTTTCTAAGGCAAATATTTTCTTCCTTGGAAAATATGCCTAGACCCAAGGTGGTGAAATTTTTCCTGAAGTTCGAGTGAAGTTGCCAGTGATGAAGTCAGAAGGTGCCAACATTGCAGGATGAGTAAAAAAAATTTCAAGTCGGAGCAACAAAATTCTCAGAGGAGATGAAGAAATGAAGTAAATTGTTGAAAATTATTTTTTTCCAAGGTTCAAAATTCCAGAAAATTAAATGAACCCGTTCGTTGGGTACCCATGGGTTCGACGCGTTCTGAAAGAAATTTTCTTCTGGGTACGGAACCTTTGCGATGATAGATGGATTTCCATGTCTTCCGCGCTTCGCCAACACTTTTTTAGTGAAGAATTTAATCAGTGCTCAAATTATGAATTTTCCTAAGGGAAATTTGAAAATTTTCTAAGGCAAGGAATAAAATGTGTTTTCAAGATAAAAATTCGCCTTGGCAGATGAACCTGAAAATGATCGTCTAGATGATTTTTTATCGAGTTACTGATGAAAACATTTTGCTCGAGCCAGAGTTGGATGAAATGTCAACTGAAAAAGTGAAGAAGATGCAGTTGAAGTTAAAGATGATACACCCTTGAGGAAGATGGGTTGAAAATTTGGCTAAGGCATGAAGAATCATGAAGAAAGCAGAAGTTGACGAACCCTTGGAGATCAGAACGTGAAAATCTGGTAAGTAAAGTGAATTTATATTACGAAGTGTTCTAATGCTTTTCTCCTTGCTTGTTTTGCAGGAGGAACGTCGAGACTTAAAGTGATGAAGAAAGTAATCCAAGATGACATTCAACTTCGAAGGAAGAAAAGTTGCAAGAAAATGGCTAAGTGTTGAAACTTAGTATAACTCAAGTGATAAAGAGTGGAAGTTTGAGCAAAGTTGAAGAGCAACGCCAAGAAAGAAGATCGAGAACAGTGTGAACGCGTTTCAAGATTGGAATCTTCTAGAAGGATGATGGTGGACATTATGGCTCATTTATTACCCCTCTCCTTTGTGGCGGTTTTTAGGGCAAATCTTATTTAGGGCTGAGGTGGCACAATCTGGGCCATCCAGCCGATTGTAACCCTAGCCGTCTTTTGGACTGGGCCAACTATAAAAGGGGGAGTCCCCCTCATTTGTAATATCATTAGACAGTAGGATTAGAATAGAAGTCGGAGTAGAGAGAAAACTAGGTGATAGCTTAGAAGTAGCTTAGTATAGATTGATAGTGTATTTGAAGAAGAGGGAAAGTTTTCCCTTGAAAACTTTGTAAGAAATTGTTGTGAACACTCTCTCAATAAAAGAGTTTTTCATTGATGGTGAATTTCGTCTTTGTTGTGAGTAGCTAGCAAGGTTTCTTCGTCCTTCCGATTCAAATGGTAGCGTAAAATAGTAGTATAATTTTCATTCCATGCAAGTAGATGTTAGTTGTGGAATGTGGTGTTTGATCTAAGCAACTTCATCTATCCATACCACTAGTGTATTTGCTGACGGTGAATGCGCCTTGTGTGGTCAACTGGAAACGTTTGGGCCTAACTTCAATCACAATTTGAATGGTGGTATGCGTCGTTGTGATGGTATCTTCATGCCAAATGGTGGTTTGAACATCTTTAGTCCTCTCCCTCGAAGATTGCACCGACTCCGTGGAAGCTGTCCGACGTGAGGCAAAGCGAAGTTTGGTTGAAGTTTGCCGAAGTTGATTGCCATGTCCCACGCCTTAGAATAGATTTAGACTCTCTAAACCTTTCACCATTTCAATTCAGCACTTTCTGGTTAGAATAGGTAGCTCACGCTTCATAGACAAATCTTTCGAGCATTTGAATTCCTTTCTCTGCTGCCGAACAATTCCGTAAGTCCCCCTTGAAATACCAGCAAATCACATTGAGCCAACTGAGCCTATTCGCACTAAAAGAACCTTGGAGTTGAACGCATGAACTTTCTTGCAATCTTAGCATGCGGAATACTTTGATCAAGAGAGGATAGGGTAGCCGTTGGCGACTTTATTATGCGTTGGTGCGGTCACGAAAAACACATCAACACCCCCCTGTCCATGTCAGTGAAGGATCGCTCCAGGAATGGCCTCCAGGTCTTTTGGAATAATCGCATTAACCTCTAGCCTCCGTGTCCACCCTCGAACTTCCATCAGAGCCGCCTTGAATGTGGTTGTTCTGATAATCATAAATGTCAATCTACCCCTCGCCAGTAGACATCACAGCTATCATTGTGACTTGAGGTTTTTTCCTTTCTGCCTTTTTCCTGCTCAAGATCTTTCTGCAAGTTGACCATCTTCGAGAAGCAGCATCCGACCTCCCCTGTTAGATCTCTTCACAAACGACACCACTGGACACCGAATCGATCCATCATCCTTTTATCACAGAGTAGATCGATACCACTCGCATTCCATTGATCTTCCACAGGGGCGGTCACAACAGTCAAACAGTCAATGGTTCGCCCTCGGCTTTCCCTGATTGGTTGAACACATGCCACCTAGGCTTTCCAGGCGGTCAAAGGCTACTCAAACGGAATCGCATGCCGGTGAGACACTAGCCGTGTCTCCCCGATGCGATTAGACTTCATAGCAACAATCGGCATAGCATACAACTGTCGGCAAGAGTTCATAGCGAGCGGCCAGAGTCATATCGATATCCAAAATTGTCACCCAGACCATCGCTATCGACCAGACCTCATAGCAAGTCCTTAAGAGTCATACCGATATCCAAAACCATCAGCAAGACTATCGCTTTCGGCAAGAGGTCATACCGAAAGCACCTAACAGTAGATATCATTCCATTTAGACCATCGGCAAGAGTCTCAGCGATGCTCAACACGAACACGCCCATCGGCAAGACAAACAGGTCAGACAAAGGTCTCAACGAGCCTCCATCAATCACACTGAAGAGTTAAAAACCATTCACTAAGACCTCACCCCGTCGGCAAGATATTATACCGAAGCCACAAACCTTCGGCGAGACCACCATGAGTCAGCAAGACATCATAGCGAACGGCAGGACATTATAGTGAGAGCACCCTCTGTCGGCGAGCTTGGACCATTTCCGAGAGACCACCAACAATTGGCGAGAGGTTACACCGAGACCATTCCACTTCGGCGAGACCTCACCCCGTCGGTGAGACACTACACCGAAGGCACGACCTTTCGCCGAGAACACCATCTATCGGCAGGACATCTCCCCGAGCGCATATTCTTTCCCCAATGCTAACCTTGTGAACAAGGGTTGGTGAAACCTCCCAAGCGGGGAGATATATAAAAACTCATGGTGATCGAAATGTCTTGGCAACCTAGGTATCTCAAATGAATATAACACAACAGCAAGTCGGCAAGACATCATGCTGGTCTCAGAGACTTTATTCTCTGAGGAGTTTTGTGACAAATTTGATCGAGGCATGCTTTCCAACAAACTTCCTTGTGGAATAGCATCAGATGAAGACCTTCCCAATGAAAACCGAACACCTGCACGCTGGGCTCAACCCTTATGGGGGCCACATTTAATCCATGTGCCGAATTTAAAACATAGTTTCCCCTAATTGAGCCCATAGGTGAAAATCGAGTAACAATAACTCCTAGCTAAACATTGGATGCTACTTCATTTAGAGGTTGCAATTGAGCTTCAATGGTGATGGCTTTTTTCATGCTTTCAGTTCATAAGGGTTTTGATGTTTTTTGATATTTTGGTATGTGTGTGAGTTAGATTTTCAGTTTGATAACTTTGGAGTGGGTTTTATCAGTTTTTCATGTTGCTAGTTTGTGAAGGGCTGAAGTATGTTTATGCTCGCGTTGTCTTGAAGAGTCGAAACCTTTTTGTGGGTATTGGCTCATTACTTCCCTCATATCTGGGCGCCCTTTTCCCTGAGGTTTCATAATTTTTGGTGGAGTATTGGAGGTTTCAATTTTTCATATCAGACTACTATTACTTATATCAGACCTGATATATTTACAATACTTGCTTGTTTATGTTGCCTACTTGCTTCTATGTTGGGTGGATTGCTTATTGTATCACTAGGAAAATCATTTTGACTTATGCTCATATTTCATATTCTAGTCATCATATTGTAATGTTGATATAGTAGTATTAATCAACTTTCTACCCTCCATTATTTAGATTTACACTCCTGCTGAATAAGTGGTTGAGTTTGCTTGACTTTCTTGTTGCCCACTAGAAAGGCTGCCTATGCTGCCAAGTTCTCTACTTTGTTTTGCTTTCCTGTAGCCCACTGTAAAGTGGAAGTGGCTAGCTTTGCCACCAATAGCTCATTATACTTCCAGCATTTGATATTGTATTCAGATCCCCTTACACCGTATGCTCTCACCTTGCCCACTCCAAGATCTAGGTGATCAGAAAGTGAAGGTTTGCTTCCAATTTGCTTATCTTTACATTGGGCTAATGCTAACAGGTGCAAGTTGTGTGGAGTTTTGGAAAAAAATAAGGGTGGGATTTTACAGCATCTTTATTACTTTCAATTGAAGATACAATTAGTGGGCTTTTACAACTACAATTTCCTTTGACATCAATGACAATATATTTCCATCAATTTCCCATATGCCTTTGACATCAATGACAATATTTTCAACACTTTGACCTAAAAGACTCTATTTAGACATCTAAAAACCCTAATTAGCTCTCTCCCACACTCTCTTGCTCATTCACTCTTACTATTGCACACTCTTCCAAAACCTTCCTCTAGGTGTTTATATTGAGTTTTAAGATTACCCTCATCTTCCAACATTCTTCCATGGCTGCAAATTTGCAAATCCTCCATTTTAAATTCCTTCCTTGATCTCCATCTTTTCTCCTCATCCTAGAATGCATTGCTTACTCCAAATCCCCTCCCACACCCACTAGGGTTTTCTCCCTCAAGTCTTCCACACAAATCCTCCAACATTGCAAAGTTTCCCTCTCACCAAACCCTTATTACAGATCTTAAAAACTCCATAGATTTGGCCCCTTGGCGCATTAGAGATTTCCATCTCCCTATTTCCATTAGACACACACATACCACAAACACCCATAATTAGGTATCACAAACCCCCAATCTTTATGTGTTATGATAGAGGTTGAAGTCTGCCAAATAGGGAACTGATTGACGCAATTTTCCAAGAGCACTAACCAATTTTTGTGCCCTTTAGACTTTTGCAAGTTAGATCTCTCAATATACAGGTGTTTTCAGGATTCTAAAATCAAAACGAGATTCAAAAATGAAGGTGAGTAATCTCCAAAAGTTTTAGAACAAGTGGAGCAAAGGACCCCAGTGTCTGTCAAGGTCACAAGCGCCCTAGGGCAAGACAGGAGCATCCCAAGGCAGGACAGTTGCATGGACTGCAACACCCATCTTCAGTGCTACTGTCCAATAACATCAAAATCTCTTAAAACCTCAGAAACCTTCCTCCAGTCTTCCAAAACCCATTTCCAGCATCAAATTAATGTCCAGATATGTTTTCTAACATTTATGTCCAGACATGTTTTCTAGCATTTCTTTTCAGACATGTTTTTCTAACCTTACTCTCAGATTGTTCATTGATTCAATCCATTTTGAAGTTCCTGTACCAGCTCTAGTATTATGTGCTTTAAATTTAGATCTGAAATAAATACTGTTATGTGTATTTCATTTGAATAGATAGATCTAATTTGTTTAATGCAATAAACAGAAGAAAAGTTGGAAAAAAAGAAACAGAAACCCTAGCCATTAGGAAGTAAATTTTTATCTTTCATAGAGATGGTGACAAAGTGCAATCATCCATTTCCTTGACAACTGTAGAAGATGAAGGAAATGAGCTTGGTTGTGTAGATCAAGTCAAGTTGCCAAGAAAAATTATTATTAAGATATTGTATGGTTCTATGGGAGGTTCCATAATAATTGGAACATGCTCAAGCATAAGTTGGAGATGAAATGCCCCTTGTTGTTTCCATCAATTGCATAGCTCTTGGGTGAGCAACTGTACCAAGTCAGGGTTTAGTACGGCCCTTGAAAGCCTTGTTGAATTATCCATAAAATAAAAATCAAAGGATACAAAGCAAAATGATATAAAATAAATACAAACTGACATGCTGCTATTATCACAAGAACAAAATCACAAATAGGAAGCTTAATTCACAAGGACCTGAAACTAGATCTAATACTAAAATTTGTTGTTATTGGGTACAAGCAAGAAACTTGAAATCTAAAACAAAATCAACAATTTACAACAGAAATCAATACCAATTAATTGACTGAAGATTATAAGGGAAAAAGAAAAATATAAATAGTAGAAATCGACAGCAGAAATTGAATCAAGAATATAGAAACCAAGAGGTTTGTTTGCCAGATATTACATTAGTGTATTGAAGGCTGGAGGGCAGAGCCAATACTAATCAAGAAAGATTGTCAGAACCCCAATATGCAGCTGAATAAATTTTGAATTTAGAAATCAAAGTTCTGAAATTTCAAAAAGAAATCAGAATTAGGCAGCACAAAAATGATTATAAATTGTTAAAACAGAATTTTGTAAGCAGAAACTTATAGTGCAGATTTTTGAAGTGAATTAACGTTGATCTGAAAGTCTGCAATCTGCAATCAGGAAGGTCTCTATCAGTGATCTGAAATCTGATAAATAGCTATGTTGATGTGTATTTTGGTCATAGTGCGAAGATAACAATTGCTGAGCAGAAACTTGGAAATAAATAGAAATTTTTAGAAATGGCAAGGTACTGATCATTAGGTAGCGTGTTAAACAAGAAGTATACCAGACACCGAGTAATCTCAAATGCAGAAAATTTCAGATATCGGAAGGCTTGATGGTTAGGCTCAAATAACGATATATGTGACTATTCTGTAATCCAAGATTTGACAGTAATTTTAATTTGGTCTTTCACTCTTTCACTCACTAGTCACACTACCCTCTTGTGTGGTTGTGAGATTTGAGGCCCATATCTTTGCGAGTCAAAGTCAGCCAGCGAGAGTACTGGTTACAATGCTATCTAAACATATTCACGCTAAGAGATGGGTCCCTCAAGCCACCATCTTTGCAGAATTTGGCTCAGCTCCTCTCAATTCTTCAATATTGTTCCATACAGTGACTATGATAACAAACTAAGGGCCACTCCCCAGATTAACCATCTTAGGTATCCTTGTCTTGCTCTCAGATCCTCTATGGCAGTGGCAAATCAGGGCTTGAGTCTTGCTGGTATCAAGAGCTTCCTCATTTTTGCACCTTATTGACCTTGATATTGCTAAAGTACTGCCACAGAAATTTTCAGTTAATTGTCACAATCTCTTCAAGGGCATAGTGATAAAGAAGGGTATTCTTATTGAGATTTACGAAGTATAACAAAGTATAACTCTAGTCTATATGGATTTCACCCAAAGAGTCACATCAAAATTTCATCGCTACTCAATATATCTACACTTCACTAATGGAAGCATCTCCCCCCAGCTTAGAGTTTGCTCACACCAGCTTTACTTTGAGATAGACCACCATTAATTCAAGAGAGAGTTATATTTTCCCAATATGCTCCTTGGAACTAGAGACCGAGGAACATATTGTATTTTAATGCTCTCCCTAGTATGAAATCAAAAGATCTTTTTTTATCTCTTCAAAGATTCAATTGGTTCTTTCCTAGCACTCATGGCTTATGAGGGTTAGAGATGTCTTGCTCTCTTCTTGCAAAAGATTTTGAACTTTGTCAAGGACTTTCAGGAGGCACGTCTAATTGCCTCATAACCCATCACACATTTTTTCATTGTCTTGAATGTCACAAATGCTCTATAAGTTTTTCAGAATCATTTTTAGTACATGCTTATAAGTTTTTAAGAATCATTTTTAGTTCATGCTTTTATTTTTTGTGTTGTTCACTTATTGTTTTATATTTGTCTTGGAATGTGCCCCTGCACTCCCCTTGTCCTCTTCTACATCGTATTTGTTTCAGTCTCAATGGACCAACTTTGGTCTTCCGTGGACATTGATATATAAATTAATATACATGAAATAAAAATCATATAAGAAAAAAACCCAAGGGTCAGCTTGGTTGGTTGAGCCACCCACTCTAAGAGCATGGCCTGTCAGTCAGTCTGACTTCAAGCTGAAGTAGGGCATCTAAACCTAGCCTAGTATTATGGCGGGCAGAGGCGCCCTGCCTTCTAGCACCTCCTGAAAGGTGGCTAGGCTCCCAATTTCCCCAATCACCACAAAGGAAAAAACAAAACAAAAAAAATTGTTATACAATTGATAACTTACTATACGTGGGTAAAAATCCCAGAAAAGTGAAAACTACAGGCTTCTATTTGTTTCTAAAGCTCCTAACAGAAAAGAATAGAAATTAAAAAATAATATAAGAAATATTACTCATGAAAATTGGTTATCCAAGTGATAACTTATACACGTGGGTAAACATCCCACAGAAATATAGGCTTCCATTTGTTCCTGCAGCCACTTTCACCTCTTCAGTGGTTCGAAAATACTTGCCACTTTCTTTGATTGTTTTGATTTTAAGATCTTATACACTGCTCAAACTCTAAAAATCTGTAAAATGAAGAGCAGAGCAGTAAAAACAAAATACATACCATAAAAGCTTGTATAGAAGCAGGCTGCATCTTCTGCACATCTTTCCAATAATAATTAGTTCCAGGCCCTTCACTGTCTCTCCATAACCTTGGCTGACACCATATACAATCATAACAACACACAGAAATGGACCACCGAATGCTTCTTTCATCACTGCAAACCATTGCCAAAAATGTTTGACAATTTCCCATGGGCTAGTATACTTCCATCCACCCAAATGCCTGTCTGGTGTGAACTCCTTCTCATTATCATTGTAGCTGCTGCTGCTGCTGCTTGCAATATCTGTTTCTGTTTTTCTCTGGTCTTTCAGCTCCAACAAGATGGGGATTGTTTCATCTTCTTCCTCCATCCCAAACAAACAAACAGCCACAATAGAAAAATACAAAATGTGCTTTGATTCAATCAAAACATATATATTCTATCATTCAGATTTCAAATAGGTGTATGTATTTATCAGTAGTCATTGACAGTTTCTGCTCTTTTCATGTAATGGCAATGCAGAGATAGTTTTCATGCGTGTAACGTGTTCCAACAAAAACATGTAACCGGGAAACTTGCCAGTTTTCAGTCATGTATAATAATAGAAGCGTTGCCTCCAAGAGTACATGCGACATTTTCTATTAAATCAGAAGTCTAAATCTAATATTTAGAAGGTCTCGCACGTCGAAGAAGTTGGTTCTGACTTGCTTCTGTTGCCCATTGGAATCTCCTTTCTGATATGCATGATTTGTCTGCGGTTCAATCCATATAGCTCGCGACCAACATTTTTTACTTTGACTTAACAAGGGTTGGCTTAAGGGTTACTATGTTTAACAAGGGGAAACTTTTGTATATCTAAATAATAATTTAAATAGTTAAAAGGGATGTGATTGATTGGTGGGATCGTTTGATTTTTCTATTGTAGATTAAAGTTTTTTTTTCATGGACATTATAGTTTCAATACAGAATATCGGAGTGATATTTTCATCTATAGATAATATGTTATAGGCTTGCAGGTGATGAAAGAAGAAAATAAGTAGAGTAGTTGTTCTATAGGAAAAGATTGAAGGAGAAAAGTGTTCGAAGCTATGGAAGTGAAGGTTGGAGAAGACAAAACAAATGTCCTACAATAGAAGTAAGAAGGTGAGATGATGAAGAGGCATTCAAGTCATAAGAGCACCATAGGAGGAGTAGAAGTTTAAATATGTTCTAGCAATATTCCTCACAGGGAAAGTATTAGTTAAAGTAGTATCTATTATCATTATATGGGATGTGGGAGATATGAACAAACCTTCACAATTCAAGGGTGAGGACCACAATTAGAATGCCAACAAATTAATTTGAAAAAAAAAGTTGTGACAAATTAAATAATAAATTTGTCAAATTAATGTATGAGGTATAAATGATTAAAAGTTATATGTACAATTCTGGATTTGATGTTAATATGGTTATGACTGTAATGTTCGAAGTCACACACCCATGACACTAGGACAAAAAACCTTTTTTTTGTGAAAGAACACAAGAATGACACCAACACTTACAATATGTGAATCACATGTTGTAATACACACTAATGTGCATACAAGTGTTGTGTCAAGTGCAACAACACACAATATATAGGAAGGAAATTGTGGTGATCAAGTCTGGAATTTGATGGTCTATTTGACCATTTTTTCCATTTTCGATTGTATATTACAACTTTAAAATTTATTAGACCATATAATTTGACTTGCAATATTTTTATTAAACTGTAAAAATTTATTATAAGAAAAATATAATATAGTATTTTAATTTATAATATATATCATTTTATAATGTTTATTATAAAAAAGACAAATTAATTTAGAATGAGATATAACTTTTTTGAATATTTTCTAATATGAATTTAGAAACTTTTCACATTTTTATTAATAGTTATCATTGTTTTATATTAATATATATGATTTATAATATTTATTATAAAAATATGTATCAATTTAGAATTTTTTCAAAATAGAATATAATTGTTTCTAACTTTTAAAATATTTTTAACAAGATTTGTTTTAAAATGAACTTAGAAACTTTTGTTAATTGTTAATACTAATAGTAAATTTAAGATTTTTATATTTATTACTGTAGACATCCAAATTTGGACAGTTAATTTATCCAAATTTATCACTTTTCGTCTAAACATCCTCTTATCCGAGTTAATTAAGTAATATTACTATTATTTAATTAATATCTTTAATTCTGCCAAATCCCTAAGGTATTTAATTAATAATTAAATACCTTACCCTCCTTAATCCTCTTTTCATCAAATAAATTAAATAAATATTACATTTATTTAATTCCTCACATGTCATTTTCATCTAATCCTAATCCATCTCCTAATTTCTTCATTAGGGATGTGCACATGCTTAATCTTTGATTAGGATGTGTCACATCCTCCAACTTTTGCAAGTTGGCTTCTAATCCTTATTTATCTTCTAATTATGATTAATTAAGCCTAATCATTCTCCAAGGAATTTTTAATTCATTTTTATTCTTCCTAGATTCCCCTCTTTTATATGTGAATTTTTAATTCACATCCCATTCTTCCAAGGCTTCTAGAACCTTGGACTTGTCACAATCTTCACATGTGACCAAGTCCCACCTTTTTGGAGCCCACCTTTTATCCTCGATATCCTCCTAGGAATTCACATTTATATCCCCAACCACCTTTCCTTTTCCCATGTAGATTTTTGAGGAATTCCAAAATTCCTCAAATGTCCCTTTCACTCCCACTTGGGGACAAGGAATCCCTTTTTAAGGAAATCTCCTCACTCCCCAAGGTGCATGTCCTTTCTCCACCTCATGTACCTTCTTGACACCTCACTTACACCTCATATCCCCTTGTCCACTTCACCCTCCACATGTCAAGATGTGAGGGCTTGTGGGTTTTCAACCCACCAATAGCCCTTCATCTTGGCTTTGGTGGATGCATCTTGACCATTGAATTCTCTAGAGAATTCAAATTCTCCTATAAATGCCCCCTCCTCAAGGGCATTTTCAACACTTTCATTTGGAGCAACCTTATGCTGCCAATTTGCATTCTCAAAACACTTTGTATTTTCATAACTACATGCTGCCAATTTGCATCCTCAATCCTTTGCCATCATCTAGCTATTCATCTTAATCATTTTGCACATCTAATCTTGCATTTAGTCACTCAAGCAATCATCTAAGGAGCACACAAATCATTCCAAGCAAGGGCCAATCAAAGAGATATCAACAGCAAGGAAGGTGAAACTGTTTGTATTTCATCTTATTCATTTTCTTTTTCATTATATCACTCTTTTGGCTAATCTTGAGGTGTCCTTGGTCTTTTACCATTCACATTTCTTAGTTAGTTTGCACATTTAGAGTAGGATAAATTCCAAGGTATCACAATTACTAATAATTATCATTGTTTTCTAGTTTTTCAAGATATTACATTTATAAAAGATTTTATATAAAAATTCATAAATTAAAAAAAAATTGGCAATTTATATTTTTCTCAAAATGTCAAATGAAAGGCATTTAAATGACCAGACCATCATAAAATTTTCATATGACAAGTGGGGGTGACCATCAAATTCTAGGCCTGGCAGTGATGTTACACATCATGCACATCATAAGACAACATCATCATTGCTCTATACAAGGCGGCACTAATGAAATACTAACAAAATGTGTGATAGAGTCACTATGAATATGATGATCTTATAAGAGAGTGGAACTTCACCATGACAATAATCAGATTCTATCGCACAATTGTGTTCTCTCATGAACAAAACACAAGGGTAGTATGAGGGATTCATTTACCTCAATTCCTCACCTTAACACACTTGACAACACTCACAACACCAAGGAAACCTAAGTAGGAAGTGGGACAACTAGGAGATATTATACCTCAACTAGCTGGAACAACCATTAGTTCCTCAAACATGGAGTAGGATGAAGTTACCAACTACCTTCAATCCACTCCATAGAAACTCAACCAACACTCAAACATTAGGGACAAACCTTCACAAGAGGTTGCACTACTAGGAGTTGAAATCCCTCCGCCAATTAGAACAACAATTGGTCATCTTCATGTAAAGGCATGCTTATTAATGCAAAGAATAAAATAACTTTCAATCAAGGGCACCTATCAACCAATTGTCAACATGGGAAAACTAGCAATACTAAGGGAAACAACTTTCATATATAATTTTTTTCCTAGAAAATGTTTGGAAAGATTATTACCAACAAATGAAGGACTATACTATGCAACTACTCAAGTGTCAACATTTGGTGCTAAACTCTAATTCTAGTGGTGGAGTCCCAAAATGTATTTTGTAGTCCTATTTTTGCATTTTTTTCCTTTTGCTATGTCGTAGTCTTGATCAGAGATTGAATGAATGACTATGTCTAAGTCTTGTACCTAGAGACAATGTCCAAGACTCACAAAAATAAGATGCAACACAAATGGACTATGAAAAATTGCAAACAACTAGGAGACCAAGGTAGAAAAACACATTGATCTCTAGGATGTAATCAAATCAAAGGTCTATTTGGGACTCCAAAATGATTCTAATCACATGAGAGATAAAGAGGAATATTCCCAACACACCCTACACACTCTCCCACCACAACAAGGACCAAAACAACAAGAAAATGTCACCCTATGGCAAGTCATCAATCTCAAGATGAGGGAAATGAATAAAACATGCATTCTAAGGATGTCATGATGGAATGTTCTCTATCACATCATGTTACTTTAATCTCAAATCCAAAGGTTCTCTAAGTTCATTTCACCAACCTAGCAATACTAGAATATGAAATAACATGAGTGTTCAACACCAACATCAATATACGATAAAAACAATAATTGTGCACTATCACCACTTATGTGAGAAATTTACAATTCATCAAATTATAGGATTCCAATATAATAATAAAATTGTATATGATGACTCAAAGGTCCTAAATTATATATTTTACATCTTTATTGAATTGAAATAATAATAAGGAAATGAAAAGTTTCCAACTTGTATGCAATCTTGAGCCACTCCAATTAATTTAATAGTTCCCCAATAGAAATTGAACACTACCAACCATGTGGAATGTATAGATCTACCCCACCATGCTATAATATAGTCACTTGAGCACATGCACACACACAAAAAATAAGGGGAGTATAGCTCACACCAATGCCCAATATGAATAACCATCATAGGATACACATGTTAAAAAGTATGACAAACCATCATAGCATAGCATTCCAACCATCATGATGGACCAATCATTGTATAAACATGCCAAAGGGGAATCCTTTCCAACATACAAGCATAAGAGATGAAAAATATCAAATAACAAACACATTCCAATGGTTGAGCATACAACATAGGCATAACCACATATATAATCAAGGTCTCAACCAAACACGTGTGGCTAGAGATGGGTCTCTCATTGGATACAAAATTCAATGGCTATAAGAATAAGGATCCTAAGGGAAGAAAACAAGATTGTTATAGGAGCTCAAAAGTATGGCTGCATGGATTGGGTATTCCCACAATTGCAAGGTAGCACTCCCCGATTGATGTGTGCTAACAATTATATCACGAGTGAGATCCATCCTTTACACTCATTTTGGGCTTCTACAAGTGCTCCTAATATGTCATAGATTTAAAAATTTCTCTTTTTAGTTACTCCATGAAGTTTTAATTATCACTAAATTAATAACTCTTGTCTATTTGTATCCTCGAATCACTCGGATCTTGAAAAATATCAAGAGCTAATCCTTTCATATCCCTCAAATCCTGTGTATTTTGCAAAAAAGATTATTTGGGTGTGAAATTGAAATGAATGCAATAAAATTGGGATAACAATTTGAACATAATCCCAAAATATTTCAAACAAAACAATACTACGGGGACTTGGTTTCTCCCATTTAAATTTGTTCAAAAGCATTCTAAAATAAAAGTTCATAAATAATCTCCCACTAAAAACTAAGAAATTCTAAAATCCGTCATTGTTGAATGCTTAAAATATTGACTTTTTCATAAACAAAAATTTCCAAAATATATATATATATATATATATCTTGTGACTCATATGTGCACAACAACATTCTTTTGCATTGAAATTTACATTTTTCAATTTCTTGAAAATATTGCCATAGTAATGGCTTAAAATGGGCATTTTAAAAATTTACAAACAATGCTAAACAATGAATTCAAACTGGAATTGAAGCCATATGCTACCACTTAAATGGACATGAAAATCATGGATTAAAAAATATCAAAATACATGAGAAAGGACTAAAAATACATTCAATTGAGAGCACACCAAATTGCCAATTTCATGCAACAAGTCATTTTTTTAAGAGAAAAAACAAATACAATTAACACGCCTTAAATATCTTCAATTTTCAATCCAATCCAAGTCCAAACCATTCTTTAATCAAGCAATTCATCTATTTTTATAATTTTGATAGGTAAAGGGTCTTCAGAGAGCAGTTTGTAAAAATATGAGAATAATAATGCTAACTCCATTTTCCTTTTCTATTTTCATTTTTACTTTATGTATTATTCCCATGTTTACAATTTACTAGTTAACATTCATATAATAACTATATTTCTTAAATCATTTCCTTAATTTTGAGATTGTAGCATTGTAAATTGTCACCCTTGACAATTTCACACTATGTTTTGCTCCCCTTAAGTAATTGGACCTAATTGTACACCTAATTTCCTAAATTATGCATTCTATAGCCCATTTAATCATTTATCGATAAATTTCCTATAAAAAACCAATGCACACATTTAATATTTTACCCCTGACACCTTAGATCCCAGAAAATACTATGAGAACCTAGTCACCCTAGGCAACTTGGTCCCCTATTTTTCCTCCACATTTTAATATGTCAAAGTTGGAATTGTATTATTTGAATTTCAAATGTCAAATATCAACTATCAAGATTTAATTTACGAGAACTTAGATTAAATTTCTATAAATACCTATTCATTGCATCATTTGAAATTTAACAAGCAATATCTAGCAATATTGGCAATCATTATACTCTAAGAGCAATTCAAGAGCATTGTTTCAAAGATTTATTGAAGAAATTAAATATCAAAGCATCATGTCAAATTGTATGTGAGTTTGTTCATGTTTATGTCATCATATTTTTTGTGAAGATTAACCCTTGTAGGTCTCCAAGAAATCAAGCTAGACAACAATCAAGCCAAGTGAGGATATTTGCATGACTTCAATCCTTAAAGGAAACCATTTTTGGATGGTGATTTACAATCCATTGTTGATTCATCATTCATTTATCATTTAGCTTTATCCCTCAAAAGGATAATCTCTCTTTCATTGACATTACCATTGTTGAAGTGGAAACACTAACATGGGCTTTAACTAAGACAAACCCCTAAATGGCATAATCCTTCCTCTCTCTTTGAATGTGCAAGTTTCAGGTTTGAAAGAGATTGAAGGAAGTTTGAAGACCCATTTTTCATTGTTGCAATTAAAATATTGCATCTTGTCAACTCACAAAAACCCACTTACAACATTATCCAACAATGATTTGACCTATTTGTAGTTGAAAACGAAAGGCTTTGATCCAACATGAGAGGGTTGTGAAGATAGATCTAGAATCATCCTATAAGGAAACTCACACCCTAGGCATTTGAGTCCTCCATTTCCTTCCCCAAGTTTGAACTACAAGTGCATAGTGTCCTGCTCTGCTCATTTCAATTGTTTGAATTTGTCTATGAACTTCTGCATCTTCTGTATTTTCATCAAAATATTAAATTGCACTATTAGCCTAGTTATATCATTGTATTTCATTCCTAAATTCATCCTAGATATTGTCAAGGTTTGGTTGACTAACCTTTCAAGCTGTTAGTCAATCGCATACCTTATCAAATCCATCAAACCCCCACAAACATCCATGATCATAACACACACTCTTTCATGAAACCTAGAAATTAAGGGGAGTGCAAACCCTATCATTTTGGGATTTGTCCCCTTCCTCATTCATTTTTTTCATTTCATTTTGGTGAACATGACAAATTAACATTATATACCTTCTAAAATTTCACCCTAGATCTAGGTTTTACATTAATTTTTTTTGCATTGTTCATCTAGGGTTTCATGTTTGCATCATAAAAAGTCATAAAAAAATCCAAAAAAAATTATATCGTATTGCATCATAAGTTGTAATAAGGTTTTTTTCAGTCATCTTAGGTCAGATCTACACTCAATTTGCATTCATTAGGTCATTAAAATCTAAAAAAATTCATTGCATCCATTTAGGCATCTTTCATTTAGGTCAAAAAAGGTGAAATTTTGCATTATTTTGTTTCAAAATTACATCAAATCATCGTTCTCATAATTTTGCATCTTGGAATCAATAAATTATTGCATCTTAGATTTGAAAATTGCATTTCAAATTATCATTTATTTCCAACATTGTTGCACACTTGTATTTTTTAATTTTGTAGTCATAAAATCGACAAAATTTGGATAAATATTCACTATCAAACCTATTTGCACACACATTTGGGAACCTTAAACAATAACATAAACAGTCAAACTTTGAATTTTTTGAAACCTTGTCCAGGACACAGACGCCTTGGGTGTCTCTTTCACGCTATGTTTTACTAAAATTTGGCTCAGATAATTGTTTATGTGTTCTTTGTATGCTTCTTTTGTCATAATTTTGTTTCTGCATTCAAATTTTTCATTTATTTCCAACATTGTTTCATATTTGCATTCTTAAGTTCACAATCATAAATTCAACAAAATATGGAAAAATATTCACTGTTAGACATGTTTTCATATAAATTTGGGAACCCTAAATAACATCCTAAATAGTCAAATTTGAATTTTTTTAAACCCTATCTAGGACACAGACACCCTGGGTGCCTCTGTCCTATTATTTTTTGTTGAAATTTGGCTCATATCTCTATTTTTGTGTTCTTTGTATAATTTTGTTGTCTAAATTTTGATTTTGAGTGTTCTGTTGTCTTTGTTTGACAATTTTGTGTTCATAGTGGGTACACTTAGCAATGTCAAATTCATATGAGCTTCATGACTTGGTTTCCTATTTCCAATACTTCACTAAGACATAGTTCTAGACTTATGGCATCCTGCATTGTTATTACATCTAATGTGGATCCTGATTCTTCTAAATTTCATGCAAGGTATTGTCAATACTCAACTAGTTTTGGACTCTATCCCTAAGGTCACAATACCAATGACAACTTTACAATCAACCATTTTTACAGATGTTGAGACTATTGTTACCTATGTTCCCTACAACAAATTGAAACAATTGGACAAATATTTAGAAGGATTACAAGACTATGTGAGTATTGAATCTCTAGCTGGCATAGCAGTCCCTAAAATAGATTACATGAGGAAATTGATTAGTGATACTAAAGGATTAGAGGTTTTGTGTAGCCTAGCCCATATATTTGATGCTAACATACTTATAATGGCTAGTTTTTCTCAAGCTTTGAGATACACTCAAATTCAAGGAGGTAGTCAAGTCTCTCTCCCTATAGATATAACCTCTATTCCTACATACACAAACCTAACTATCACTTCAATAATACAACAAAGCATTGGCATAACTCCAACCTTGAGTCTTTCCATTGGGAACCCTTATAATATTGTGTCCTCACATGTCACACTTCAATATTCATCACCTCTTATTAACTTGCAACATAGTATCCCACCAAGTACATACATACTTCCACCTTACTCACCACATTCTCAAAACATGTCAAACAATGATTCAGTCATTAATCAAATTTTGCAAAATGTGACATCACTTCAACAAAAAATCTCAACATTGAACCAAAACCAAAATGGACAACCATTGCAATATGTCAAACAAATCCCACTATCACTTGAAATCTTGAAAACACCAATTCCACAAAATATAGAAATACTCTGATTTAAGAAGTACAATGGTAAAGGAGATCCTAGTAATCATATATTGACATATACTTCCTTTTGTAGTGACTTCATTTTTGAGGATAAACTCTTGGCTAAACTCTTTCCTAGGTTGTTGAAAGACATGGATTTGGAATGGTTTTTTCCATTGCCAAATAACTCAATCCATTCATTTAATGAGTTTGTTGAAGCATTCCTCCAACATTTCCAAGTAAACATTTGTCCTAAGATTACACTAACTAATTTAGTGCAATGTAAACAAAAGAAAAATGAAAAGGTCAAAACTTTATAGGGTGATACCAGTTGCTTTACTCACAAATCAATCTTACTCTCCTTGATGAAAATCTTGAAATATTGTTCATTTAAAATTTTCAACCTAGCATAAGGGACACAATATTTTTGATGAAATATTCATCCTTTATACACTCATGTACAATCCTTCATGATTATTAGAATTAGGCTAGTCAATCTAAAAATACATCTTCATTGTCTTCTACTGATAAATTTGAATTCAGACCTCAAAACAATCATCAACCTTTTAATAAGAAAAATAAGAACTTTACCAAGATGCATACACCTCAAACAACCAACCACACTGAATCTCAAGTTGCTTCCATAAGTTCAACCTCATACCAATTAAGGTCGCAAGATAGAAAATTTACCCAATTACCTGATTCCCTCCATTCAATCATGTTACAAATTTTGAAAAAGAACTTAATCCAATTTCCTCCAATTAGACCTGTGGACACAACCAACCTCTACCTCCAAGTTACAATCCAAATGCCTTTTATCAATATCATCGCACAAGTGGACATGATACAAAATGATGCATGTGTCTTAAACATCAAGTGCAAGACCTCATTGATTCTAATTTCATACATTTAAGTGGTGTTAATGATCAAGGGAATAATTTTGTTGCCTCACTTAACCAAAACTTGTAAATATTCATCAAGCCAATGCCTAATCATTCATCCAAATTTGTGAAAACTTACGATGTTAAGAATGATGGGATTAATGTCAATAAGAATGATGGTGTGGATGATGATAATGATAAGAGTGATAAGAGGATGGTTTACAAGATATGATCACTCTCATAGACGTTTAACCTCATAAGGGCCAAACCACTTTGTTACCTGGCATTGCTTTCACACATATTGATGCATCTATACATGTGATCGATGGTCATCTCTATATGGTCAAGAGTATAAATGGAAAACCTACAACATGGATACTTAGTGATCCTCTATGTGTAGAGAATTTTATTTTTGAGGAATTTTTGTTTGTGCATGAGCTTTATCAAGATTCTTATGAACAATCGAAGGCATGGATAAAAACTCATGATGGTTTTGCTCGCCCTACAACAGGTTTGATCACTCTTCCACTTAAAGTTATATTGAAACATTTAGATGTATAATTATCCATCATCCTGATGTTGGACCAATTCCGAGTGAAGTTAGGTTATCCATGGCTACACTCCATGAATTTTTTTTCATCAGTTATTCACAAGTGCATAAAATTCCCATTTGAAAATGATATATTTACAGTGCATCATAGTGGGTTTAATCCTTTGTCTACTCATGAAAATATCTCTTTGGATTTCTTTTGGCATCAACCTATGGAACCTATTAAGCCTCGTGAGGATTTCATTTTTTGATCATACCAAAAGTTTAAGGAAAAACGTATATCAGAACTATCCCTTACCAATATCCCACCTGAGAGTGATAGGTCTATGGTTGTTCCTCCTACCCCACTAGTTGTAGATGAACCTAATCAAAGAAAAATCTCTTTTGAGTAATCAAGGTAAGTATTTCATTGTTCCTCCACCCATATCATACAAGAGAACAAGAGACAATCGCATAACTCCCCATTGTACCTCTAAAGACAAAGCAAGTATATAGACCTAAGGAGACAGTGGTTTCCCAACCCCTAGTGGTCTCCTCAATTTCACCCCTAAGGGACGAAAAGAGATTGATGTTTGAAAACCCACTTATACACCACTAATTAAAAACCATGCAAGAAAAATAGAAATTCTAAAGAGTGTAGGTGTAGATATCATGCTACTGCTCGTCAATTGAAAAAAAAAGAACAAAATAACACTTTAAGACCAAACACAAATTCAACCAAATCATGATATCCACCACCTTCACCAAAACATAGCAATGAACCTTACATGTCTCAAACAAAAAGAAAATAGAAACAAGAACATGCAACTAGTATTGTCATAAAACCTCTTGTTGTGATAAATTTGGATGATCAAGATGAAATTGCTAAAATTGATGAACAAGTGCATAATGAGTTAAATTTGTTTTTTTCAAAGTCTATGAATTTAGATGGGGGAAACTGTGATGATCCTCCTGATGAGAGTGACCCACCACATGTTGAACCTACTAATGCTCCTAGTACAACACTTGTTGTAGTCCCTTTGGTAAGTTTCTTGCCTTTTGTACATATGGTGAACAAGATTGGGATGTGGATGACTTACTTTAGGTCAGCTTGCATGTGAAGTACTTCTTTGTTGTGTTTGCTTTAAATGTGTTATTTTTGTGTTTTCTTGCATGTGATGTGATCTCCCATGTTGTGCTACTTAGTGTAACTTTATGCTTGTGAGTTTTCTTTAGATGACCTTTTTTGCTCCATTGGAAAAAAGGTATAAAGAAAATGAATATCTCATGACATTCTTCTATTTGTATCTCTATTTTTATATATCGTAAACTTTGTTGTCTTGTGTTTTCCTTTTGGGGACAATGCAAGGCATCAATACATTCAAGTCTCTTCCATGTTGAATCAAGAGTTTGTTTGTTCTCTCTATGTATCATTCTTCCATTATGTTTATTGTTCTACAAGGATTTGGAGAATAATGTCAATTCTAAGCTCTATTGTATCACTGTAGCAAAGACGTATATTGACCCTAGATCTATAGATCCCTTTTAGATTCACCTATATGTTGTTTGTCACATTGCATTGGGGGAAACTCCTTTTCATAAAGAAACTTTATTTGAAAATATATCATTGGCATAGGGTTTTCCAAATAAGCTCCCTTGTCCTTATCACGTGGCATTTTTTTACCTTAAATTAATTTCTCACAACCTGGTGTTTAGCAATTTCTTTAAGGTAGGGGCATACATTACCATTATTTGCTTTACTTTTTTCACACACTTTGGACTTAGCGGTGTGTTGACATTGGCATTATTTGCTTCACTTTGTTCACACACATTGGACTTAGTGGTGCATTGACATTAACATTTTTCTTCACTTTGTTCACTTTGTTCACATGCATTGAACTTAGTGTTATGTTGGTATAAGCATATTTATCATTTTTAGCACCTTAAAGGTTATGAAGGAGTATTACTCTTGGTATGGTTACGGGTGCACACCTAGTGAATATCGAACTTCACTATACCTATTGTATTTCCCATTTTACCTTGTCTTGGGGGTTCACCTATTGAATATCAGACTTCACTAGCCCGTGTTGCCTTCCAATTTGAGATTCACCTAGAAAATATCAAAAATTTCTACGGCATGTCACGAACACCTTTGGTGTAGATCCTAGCATAACACAACTTTATAGATCATGATTATCCATACCCTCCTTTTTCATTTTTCTTTGACATCGTGTATGCTTGAGTACATTGTCTTGTACTTCATGTGTGTGTTCCTTTGTGCTCATATTGTTTTGCCATGGGATCTTGGGTCCTAGGGGCTTGTGTGCTCCGATTAGATCCTTTATCACCCTATATCTTCAATATTTGGACAACTAGACCCTTCTCGACATAGATTTTCTACTTTAGTTGCATTTTGAGCATAAGTTTATAATCTCACTAAAGTGGGGGCTAAATGTAGCATTATAAATTGTCACCCTTAAAATTTTCACACTATGTTTTGCTCCCCTAAGCAATTGGACCTAATTGTACACCTAATTTCCTAAATTGTGCATTCCATAGCCCATTTAATCATTTACTGATAAATTGCCTACAAAAAATCAATGCATACATTTAATATTTTGTCCTCAACACCTTAGATCCCACAAAATAGGGCCATTACCTAGTCGCCCTAGGCGACTTGGTCCCCCTATTTTTCCTCCAAATTTTAATGTGTCAGAGTTGGTATTTTATTATCTGAATTTCAAATGTCAAATATCAACTATCAAGAATTTATTTGCATGAAATTAGATTAAATGCCTATAAATACCTAGTCATTGCATTATTTGAAATCTAACAACCAATATCTAGCAATATTGGCAATCATTATACTCCAAGAGAAATTCAAGAGCAACATTTTATAGATTTATTGTAAAAATTAAATATCAAAGCATAATTTCAAATTGTGTGTGAGTTTGTTCATGTTTATGTCATCATATTATTTGAGAAGATTAACCCTTGTAGGTCTCCAAGAAAATCAAGCTAAAAAACATTCAAGCCTTGAGGAGATTTGTATGACTCCAATCCTTCAAGGAAGTCATTTTTGGGTGGTGAGTTGTATTTAATTATTGATTCATCATTCATTTATCATTTAGCTTTATCCCTCAAAAGGATAGACTCTCTTTCATTGACATTTCCATTGTGGAAGTGGAAACACTAACACAGGGTTTGACTAAGGCAAGTCCCTAAATGGCACAATCCTTCCTCTCTCTTTGAATTTTGAGGTTTTAGGTTTTAAAGAGATTGAAGGAAATTTGAAGACCCAATTTTCATTGTTGCAACTAAAATACTACATCTTTTCAACTCATGGAAAATCACCTACAACATTATCTGATAGTGATCTAACATATTTGTAGGTGAAAACAAAAGGCTTTGATCTAACATCAAAGGACTATGAAGATAGATATAGAATCCTCTTGCAAAGAAACTCATTCCTTGGGTTTTTGAGTCATCCATTTTCAACCCCAAATTTAAACTACATGTGCACAGTGTTTTGCTCTGCTCATTTCAATTGTTTGAATTTATCTATGAATTTTTGTGTCTTTTGTATTTGCATCAAAATAATACATTGCACTATTATCCTTTTCATTCCTAAATTCATCCTAGATTTGGTCAAGGTCTAGTTGACTCACCTTTCAAGTTGTAAGTCAATCACACACCTTATCAAATCTATCAAACATCCAGCATAATAACACACACTCTATCATGAAACCTAGAAACTAAGGGGAGTGCAAACCCTATCATTTTTTGATTCCTCCCCTTCCTCATTCAATTTTATTCATTTCATAGATTAATGAATAATTGAATTTGAAATTTTAGCAATGAACTATTTTAACTCATTAAAATAATTCACATATAATTTTTTCAATAAAACTAAATAGTAATTCCCATTTTTTCTCCATTTCCCAATTCCCAAAATGCATCAAACATCATGAACATGCAATAGTTTAACCATAAAAAAAATCAAATGCAACAAGGGAATAAACAATCACAACCACAACACACATTTATGGCTTAATCACAACATAAGAAAACTCTAGAATTACCATTGATTTGGGTCCAAATTTGCAGTGGGTCTCATAAAAACATATCACACTCATTTCAAGTACAATAGAGGGTTAGAAAACACATTATCCCAATGTGACATCTCTTACATAACCACCATTTGGGAAATAATCCCAACCTACATATTTAGATAGAGAAATAACCTTATACCTACATGCTCAAGTCACACATCAAACTTACACCATACATAATAGTTGAAGCAATGAGAAATCATCCAATGATATACAATATCATATACATCATATTGTGTGCACTAAAAATGTGTTTTAAATTCAAATTAAATGCAATGCAAAGCCCAACAAAACACAAAATAAAGCAACAATCAAGATAGAGGCATAAAAATCTCAAACCTACTAGGAATTCGAAGAAGACCTGGTATGTCAAAGCTCTCAATGTGTGGATTTCCCCGATGTGTTTAGATTTTATGTGTACTAAATGAAATTTTGATAGCATAACATTACCAATTTTCTCAAAGATTCAAGGATTGTGAAAAATGACTAAGTATTTTGTATTTCATGAGAAGATAGATGATTGGAGGGCTAGGATTTCATGAGAGAAGATCAATGGTTGGGAAAGATTGGTACATCTCAACTCATGAGACAATACCAAGTGGCATCATAAGAGGAAATGGGGGGGACAAAGGACCTCTCAAGGCCTAGAATGGTGACAAGTGTCACCATGTGAAGGCTTGAGAGGATGATTGGTACTTGGAAAGTACCTTGAGATGTTGGGAAGATATTCCTCATAAAGACATTCCTTTTCCAACATTCCCAAAGTATGGGATGGAAAGGAATTAATGAATTTTACATTCCTTAAATGTACTTTGGAAAAAGGACCCATGTGGAGGTTGCTTATCCAAAAATGGAAAGCCTTTAAGGCTTGGAGGACAAGGTGGGTAGCAATGAATGGAAAGGGGATTATCCCTTTCCTAATTAGGGGATTAATAATGTGCAAGAAATTAGAGAATGGGTTACATGAGGATTAGGCTTGCTGAAAAATGATTAAGGTGCCAGTGGGAAAGTTGGAGGATGAAACACCTCTTAATCAATGATTAAGTGTGTACACATCATTACGGGGTGTATTAGAGTTAGGACTAGGAGGTAATGAGGAATAACGTGAGATGTACAAGGGGAGAGAAAATGGAAGAATTAAATAATTTATTTAATTCTTGTAAGGGGAGTAAAATGATTAAATTAAATAAATAAAGATATTTATTTAATTTGAAGAAGGGGGTAAATGGGTAAGGAATTAATTACCTTACGACCTTAGAATATTAAAGGGGTAAATTTACAAAAATAATTAAATAATCAAAATATTATTTAAATAATATGGATAGAAGGTAATTAGAAAGGATTGCAGGGTAAAATTGACCAACCGCAAGTGGTCAATTTTAGGTGTCTACATTTTTCCCCTCTTAAAACAATGTTTTGAAGAAAATAAAAATATAGTCGACTTGATAGAAGTGGATTACAAGATGCCCCAACATGGAGGGATTGAAAGACATAGAAGAAAAAATAGTATAGAGGAAGTGATGCCCCCTCGAGAAGGTGGATGGGAAAATGGGGCCCCAACATGCTCCCTAAAGAGAAAAAGAAGAACAACAGCAAATCCATGATGAAAACATGAGGAAGCATGGTGAAGGAACAGAGGAAAAAGAAGTTATGAGGAAGAAATAAGAGTGAAAAAAGAGTATCAGTGTCATTAGGGTTGGCTATAAATAGTAATTAGGGGTAATTTCTATTCATATTAACTCTAATTACCTTGGAGATCAAATACATAAAAGTGAGAAAAATGGAATGTGGATGAGCTATCTCACACTGAGTGGACATTGTGAGAGCATGGGCATGACTAGGAGAGTGAGGTGATAAGGTATGTGATTGAGCTTTATCTTGTACTTTCATTTTTGGTGCATTGATTGTGATTCAAAGTCATACATGGGACAGATTCACCAAAATCAATAGTGTGGATCTTCCCATTAATAGAAGAGTGAATGCATCCTAAACAGATGAATCCACCAACATAAAGGAAAATTCATTGAGAGGCAAATGTTATGTTGATGGGTAGATGTACTTGGAATAGGTGGATCCGCTAGAGGATGGGCAGATCTACTAAAAGGTGGATCCACAAAGGATGGGAAAAATTTACAAGGGGAAAATCTACAACACAAAGGTGGATGTAGAGGAAAGGCGGATTCTCTGAATGGGAAAATCTGTTGGAGAAGGGGTGGATGCGCCTCCAATAAACGGATGCATGAAAGGATGGGCATATTCATCGAAAATAAAATTTGCTAGAGGATAGGTGAATCTACAAAGGAGAGGATCCACAAAAAGAGAACTAGCAAAAAGAGATAGAATAGAAAATATTGAAAATTTGGCATGTGGATTCGATGAATGCAGGCCATAGTGAGCCTACAGACTCGTGAGAGGCAATTGACAATTCTCCAATTGTTAGTGTAGGTTATTAAATATTTATTTTTCTACACATTATTAAGCACACCTTAGGTTATAGGAGACGTCGTTCATGTGAGGACACGTGGCATAATCCATCAATAACATGTTTCACTCTCACCCACACTTGGGTGGTTGAGTTTCACACCCTCTTTTTCCCTTATATGCCACCTCACAAATCCTCTCTCTTGTCTCCTTTTGAGTAGGTTATGCCACATGTTTGGCATTTTTCAAGTAGGCATAACTCCCACCTAATTTGGTTATTTGGGAGTTATTACCCCTCTTGGAATTATATGCCCATATTTAGCTATATAATCTACACACACCTCTCCCTCCTATCTAGTTCAGATGAGTTCATATCAACTCGGTTAGTTCAAGGGAGTGTTGATCCATATTGTATCATTTTGAGTGTGATAATATCATCATTCTATTATTGCACCATATTCTAGCATTCCATCCTCTTGTTTCTCTCGTGTAGAAGGTTAATCTCGATTTTGCATGTGATTCTAGGTGCTTGAGTTCATTAGCAACTCTTACATGGGTTTTCTCTTGCTCAAGGAGCCAAGGATGTAGCAATACCAGTATGATCAGAAATAATAGGTGATATAGGAAATTCTACATTGGGGGAATATATAGTCTCTCTTCTTCTTCTCTCTTGGGGAAGAGTTTTGTCCTACGGTTTTTCTCTTTCTCATCTTTTGAGAGGTTTCATCATTGTGCATGGGTATCTAACACAACCTTGTATCTGGGACCCATTCTTGCATTGTTTCATCCTTTCACCCACCTAAGCTATGCTTAAGCGGGGTGTTATTGTAGGTTTTTTAATATTTATTTTCCTACACATTATTAAGCATACCTTAGGTTATAGGAGATGTGGTTCATGTGAGGACACGTGGCATAATCCATCGATTACATGTGTTACTCTCACCCACACTTGGGTGGTTGAGTTTCACACCCTCTTTTGGTCTTATATGCCACCTCACAAAACCTCTCTCACATCTCCTTCGGAGTAGGCTATGCCACATGTTTGGCATTTTCCAAGTAGGCATAACTCCCACCTAATTTAGTTATATGGGAATTATTACCCCTTTTGGAATTATATGCCCATAATCAACTATATAATCTCCACTCACCTCTCCCTCCTATCTAGTTCAGATGAGTTCATATCAACTCAGTCAGTTTAAGGGAGTGTTGATCCATATTGTATCATTTTGAGTGTGATAATATCATCATTCTATTATTGCACCATATTCCAGCATTCCATCCTCTTGTTGCTCTCGTGTAGAAGGTTAATCTTGGTTTTTGCAGGTGATCCTGGGTGTAGGTGCTTGAGTTCATCAATAACTCTTACACCAGCTAGCGACACAGTTTACAAACAAGGATTTTGTATTTCTTAATGTGTGTGGCCTAATGTAAATAGCTAGGATTTTAGTGATTAGAGCACACTAACCACTTCTGACAACATTGGTGGAGCATTGGAGCTCAAAAACGAGAACCTTCCATCTCCCAATAGGGGAGATGATAGTCACTCTTGAGGACATATAGAGTATCCTAAGGGTACCCATCTAAGGACCTCGAGTACTTGTATCAAGTGTGTAGATCATGCCCGAATTACTATAGGGGTTTTTCAGGAGATAAAACATGCCTACTTGAAGGGGGACACTAGACATAGATAGGTGTAGGGATTTGGTGTCAAGGATGACACTATATCTATGTGGATTGATGATCAGGATGCTTTTGCTTGACTAGAGTGGGAGGTTCTTTAGCTTTACATTAGGGAGCATTGCGAGAGAAATGGTGGAGTGGAAATGACAATACATGTGGAACCCTTGTCTATTGGCACAATTATATAGATATATGCACATAGTGTACTACAAGGGAGGATTGAGCCTCACCCACATCACCTCCTACAAGTGTGAGGGTGGGAGGACATTAGTGTGTCATAGTCAATCAAGGAGAGGACAATGAGAGTTGTGAATATTGTTGACACTTCAAAACATCCCTAAAATACCCAAGCATTTGATGAAATTCCTAGTTAGGAGTTCCAAAGTATGAAATAGGACTATATTTGTACTCTAAAATTTTATGGATTTTTCTAAATAAGGTTGTGTTGTAGTTATTGAATTGCACAACCCTAAGGAAATTTCTTCTTAGCATTATACAAGTTCGATAATATAATGGGATATGAGACATTGATAAGTGGCCTCATTCTTTCACATAAAATCAAAGTGAAATATTTGTAGGTGCATGGGGACTCTTAGTTGATAGTTATCAATATTAGAAGTTGTATGCTTTTCATGAAAAAATATTGGCAAATAATAGGAATAGAGTATGAGACGTAAGTGAATACTTTGATTCTTTTAATAATAGACCAATTCCTTAGTTTTTAATTTATGGTGTGGTGAATCGGTGCATGGGATGATCAAGCAAAGCAAGAGTATCTGATGGAGAAGTTGAGGGAGAGGGAACACTGAGATTGATGAGGAAAGAAAATCTAGGATCATGCAGAGGGAAAGGAAGACTAGTGGCAAAAACCTCATGAAGACTTAGATCACCCCAATCATAAAGGAGGAAATTTCCAGAAGGGAGACTACTCTAAAGCTCATGGTGGAAGGAAACACTATAATAGAATGAAATATAAAATGGGTTTTAAACACGCAAGATAAGAGATAGATAGTGATAATCTGCTACCATGGATGCAGAATAGGTACCAAGGTGGAAGGGAAAGATGGTCGATGTATTTGTGGCATGACATGATGAATGAACACCAATTAGGTCTAACATGAAGAATCCAAGAAAACAAAAATTGAGGTAGTGAAAGAAGGCAAGGAGGAAATAGAGGTTGGGGAAGAACGAATCAACGAAGCGACTCACGAAGATGGAGGAAGGATTGGTAACAAGAACTGAATCACAACTCTAAAGTGATCCAAGAGAAAATGAACAAATTTATCAAGTCACCACAGGTGTGGAAAAATTCTCTCTAAACCCTAGATATACAAGGAAATGCATTTTGGCTTTCTAGAAAATGAAACTTTAAAGAAATAATTTGATAGAATGAAGTTGCTTTCTTCCTAAAGTGGGGAGAAAAGTGGCCAAGTTTTTGAAAACTATGGAGGTGGTGTGATCAAAATTAGGGATGTGAAATATCACTAAAATCACTCCCAAATGTTTTTTTTCCTTGCAAAATTCTTGTAGGGATCAATTAAGAGGAAAATATTAAATCATGGCCCATACATAATGGACAAAACATGCTTCTTTCTCAAAGACAAGGAGACTAATTTCAACCCTTTAAATAAATCCATCAAAGAAATATTGATCTGGATAAGCTTGCACAATTTACCAATGGAATATTAAAATATGAAAACCCTAAAGGACATAGGAGATAAGATGGGAAATTTATAAAAGAAAATAATAATCTGGAAGATAGAAATTTGAGGATGTATGCCAGAATATGCATACCATCAAACCCTATCTTTCCCTTCTTGAAAAATTAGAAGTTAGCATAAATTTTGGTGTATGGAGACAACAATTTAAAAGGGAGGACTAGTTGGTTATATGTGTAGAGAAGGGGGATTAACTACTCTTGGGTCTCTTTATTCTCAAGAGATTCCCAAGAGGTGCACTTCCCTAAACTACCTCAAGGATAAAAGAAAGAGTTCTAGAATCTGAAAGAGCAAGCCACAAAGATTTTCTAGACAGACTGACGGGATCTCAACCAAAGGATGACAATGCGGGTTAGGAACAACAGCATGACACGCTGGTGTCTCTCTAGCATGTTGGCATCTGTAAGAACTAGAAAGTGAGTTTATCATAGAAAATAGCTAAGTGACTACTTGCAATCTAATTGTTAAAAACATATAGAATGCGAGAAAGCAATAGAAAGTAATAGAACTAAAATAAAGCAACGTAAATGATAGAACTAAAGAGGATAGAGAAAGAAACTTCTCACAACACCCAAGTAATGAAGCCTCTAGTACGTGAATATATTCAATGCCTGCATGAGTAAGATTTGGATAAAATGTTGGGGTTGTATAGGGGTTTGCCTCAATCAAACCCCTGTTTTGGTGTTCCCACCTCCATGGACAGCCAAATAGATAGAAAGAAATTAACAAAGGAGTGATAAAATTAATCCCTGCTCAAGGAGGAAAACCTATATCACAAAGTAAGGTGATAAAAGCAATCCATGCTCGAGGAGGAGAACCTATATCATGAAGTAGAGATGCAACTGGAAAGGGATGTGTGAAATCCTAGGATGCTCGCAAGCACAAGATAAGGGAGATAGAGCTACAAGGCTTAAGGAAACCAAAAAGAGAAAGGACGAGAGAGAGGTTTGTGAGAGCCAAGAGAGCTACAAAGGGTGCAATGAGAGCTTAAGAGCTTGAGGTTGTTGTAGCAAGTTGTATGGAGTTGTGCAAGCAAGAGCTAGAGAGTAGAAGGTTAGATCCAAAGCTAGAGAGAAGCTAGAAGAAAATTTAATTGAAAAGATAGCTTTTAAGGAGAGAAGAGGAGCAAAAAGAAGCTTCTCGAGTGGTTACAAGGCATCCCAAGCCATTACCACTGACAAAAGAAGATGACAAGTGGAAAACATGCTCAAAAATGGTCATTTGAACGTCAAAATGTCATAGGACACTAGCACGGCATGCAAACATCCGCGCAACATGCTAGTGTCCAGACACGTCATGCTACAAAATGACATGAGCAGGAAAAGCCACAAGGTTTAACGCAAAGGTAGTACACAAAGGTAGTTGTTGAAAAAGGGTTTTTGAGCATCTTGAGAGGGGAAAAGGTTGATGTAAGGACTAAAATGAGCCTACACAAGTTCTAAGGGAGCGGACACTAAAGTGGATACAAGAATGAATGTGAAATTGTGAGGGGTGAAATTTTATGACATTACATTTTCCCCCCACTTGAGCAGGCATATGAATCTACACTAATATGCATGCTAAAAGAAATCTACTAAACATAAATAACATCATAATTCCAAAAGGATATTGTAGAGGAAGAAAATAACTCTTTAAACCAAAGAAGCATGCCCTCAAACTGAAAACCTACAAAATAAACAAATTAGACAAGAAAGACCTGCACAAGACAACAATGTTTGAACATAAAATTTCATTACATCACGAGGTTAGAACATATAAAACACACACACAAGCACACAAAAAACTAACAAGATTTGACTCAACAAAGTAAAAGAGACCTCAATGTAAAAGGTTGTCTCAGTACTATGTGTCATCCCCAAATTAAAAAACAACACATAGAATAATTCTTAAACAAAGAGAAGAATGTAAGGATTGGTCACTTCAAGAGAAGAATGCACCCAAAAATTAGGGAAGCAACCAATATTGAAGAGAGAAAGAGCATATACTCAGGATGAAGATGTAGATCTTCGATCCGGTATACACAATTGAGAAGAGAAGAGAATTTAAGAGAGAGAAAGGAATGAAAATTCCAAGAGAGATGCCTCCATAGGTCCTTGGACCTAAGGAGAGGTGAACAAAAGGCTTTGTAGGTAATCTCTCCTGAAGAGTTGAACAAACTGCACTGAAGGATCGCACACCATCGATGAACAAATCCCATAGGATGCAAGTGCTTCATAGGCCCTCAGACTTGCAAAGAAGTCATTCCTCCAAGTACTCTCTCATGAAGGACACCCTATGTAAGGGGACTCTACAAAGTTGAATTGAAAAGCAGCTTCATAGGCACACCTACAAAGCAACATGTTAATCCACAGACTAAACATGTTAGGCAAGCTTGATGCAAAGGAGCTCTATAGGTTCTTGGTCCTACAGAGCAAGACTAATCGAAAGGACATGTGGCTATTGCAAGCTACTTTGTAAGAAAGTCATAGAAAAGAAGGGTCTAGTCAGGCTACCCCCGAGCTAGATGCCAATGAATTCATTTGAGAGCAAAAATTTTAAAGGGGGATCCCTCGAGAACCCTTCAAAAGAAAAAGGGGTCCACTCAAGGGACACTTCATTTGAAAACATAGAGAAGAGAGGGGGTCCTTAGGAAGGACGCTTATCTCTAGAAAAAGTTATCACTACCCCCAACATATAGGGGAGGATAACCATGCAAAGTACTTAGAACATATAGGATAGAGGTAGACCTTGATATCACTTTTCATTTGAAGAAGAGGCAAGTGAATCAACAAATAAATGAGTGATGACACCTAAATTATGAAGTTGTATTTTTTCCTTGAAGGCCTTACATTCAATAGTGGAATGGCCAAGCACTTGATAGTATGCACAGAAAGAATTTTTTTCTTCATCATGCTTATGAAATTTCTTACGTGTAGAAAAAGGAAGAGTAATCAAGTGGGCTTTAAGAAGCCTTAACAAAATATGCTCTTGCTCAAATAGAGGATGAGGAGAAAGAAGTAACCCTTTCTCTTGTGGAGAAAATTTTTCTACTCACAAGAAGAAGGCACGAGGACAATGGATAATGGCAAATGAGTCAATCTAAGAGAACAAGGTTGAGTGGAAATCATGTCACCATTCAACCACGGTTTCCATTCAGATTGTTCATTTGAGCAACCAAGCCCCAAATTACACTTACGGGGTGCACATTCTATAGGGATTTGAATGCCTTGTTCATTACACCCACAACCTTTACATCCATAGCCATATATAGAGGCAAGCTTAAAATTGGGGCCATAATGTGTTGGTAAATCTTGAGAAGAAGGAGAATCTTCATAGAGAGCATTATTCCATCAATGGGGATTATACTCCTCTATGGGATTACTATCATCCTTCTTGATAGGACTACCAACATTAGCCTCTTTAATAGGAGTGTGACCATCGTCCTTAGAAGGAGGAGGATCAGTACTAAGAACATTACAATTATTATTCACATTATCCCATGATATAGAAGAATAATCATCTTTGATAGATGATGTTATCAAAATGTCTAAGTGGATCAGGTCAACTTTACACTCTCCAATGTAGGATTATGTAAAGTCTAGAGAACCTTAATCATCACCAAGACATGCATTCCTTTGAGAAGCGGTAGAAGGAGCGGACTTAATATTTCTTGCCTCAGAAGGATCTTCTTTAGGGACTTCTATCTCAAGAGCATACAAGTCATAGTAGGTATTGCTGGAGTAAACATCAACACATTGGAAGACACTGAACAAATAATAGTAGGCACAACTGAAACTTGACTGGTAGTTTCTGTGATACCTTGATATCTATCCTACTCTAAATGTGCAAACTAACTAAGAATATGAATGAAAAACTATCAAGGACACCTCAAGATTAGCCAAAAGAGAGATAGAATAAGAAAGGAAATGGATAAACAAAATAGAAACGATATCACCTTCCTTGCTGTTGATTTCTCCTTGATTGGCCCTTGATTGGAATGGATTGTGTGCTCCTTAGATGATGGATTGAGTGACTAAGATGCAAGATTCTATATGCAAGATGATTAACAAAGATGGTTGAATGATTGAAAAGGCTTGAGGATTCAAATGGACAGCATGTAGTTATCAAAATGCAAAGTGTTTGAGAAGGAAAATTGGCATCATAAGGTTGCTCCAAATGAAAGTGTTCTTCTAAAATGCCCTTGAGGAGGGGGTATTTATAGAGGATCTTGAATTCTCTAGAGAATTCAATGGTCAAGATGGATCCAACAAGGCCAAGATGAAGGGCTATAGTGGGTTGAGAACCCACAAGCCCTCACATCTTGACATGTGGAGGGTGAAGTGGACAAGGGGATATGAGGTGGAATGAGTTGTCAAAAAGGTACATGAGGTGGAAAAGGACATGCACCTTGGGGAGTGAGGAGATTTCCACAAAAAGGGATTTCTTGTCCCCAAGTGGGAGTGAAAGGGACTTTTGAGGAATTTTGGAATTCCTCAAAAATCTACATGGGAAAAGGAAAGGTGGTTGGGGATATAAATGTGAATTAAAAATTCACATTCCTAGGAGGATCTAGTGGATAAAAGGTGGGCTCCAAAAGGTGGGACTTGGTCACATGTGGAGATTGTGACAAGTCCATGGTCACATGTGAAGATTGTGACAAGTCCAAGGTTCTAGAAGCCTTGAAAGGATGAAATGTGAATTAAAAATTCACATATAAAATAGGGGAATCTAGGAAGAATAAAAAGGAATTAAAAATTCCTTGGAGAATGATTACCTTAATTAATCAATAATTAGAAGATAAATGAGGATTAGAAGCCAACTTGCAAAAGTTGGAGGATGTGACACATCCTAATCAAGGATTAGGCATGTGCACATCCCCAATGAAGAAATTAGGAAATGGATTAGGATTAGATGAAAATGACATGTGAGGAATTAAATAAATGTAATATTTATTTAATTTATTTGATGAAAAGAGGATTTAAGGAGGGTAAGGTATTTAATTATTAATTAAATACCTTAGGGATTTGGCAGAATTAAAGATATTAATTAAATAATAGTAATATTACTTAATTAACTTGGATAAGAGGATGTTTAGATGAAAAGTGATAAATTTGGATAAATTAAGTGTCCAAATTTGGATGTCTACAGTTTCCATCTCACATAAGTGCACATCCTTAGGGTCAACCCTGACTGTGACTACTTCATTATTACAAATGAACTTAACAGATTTATGCAACGTAGATGGGACTACACCCATAGCATGAATCCATGCTCTACCAAGAAGAAGGTTATATGGTAACTTTTCTAACATAACATATACAAGGGTGGGTACGGTAATGGGTCCCAACCTCAAAGGCAATACTATTGTGCCTAGGGCTTGTCGACTGACATTATCAAACCCATAAATGTCAACAAAAGAAGTGTTATGAGAAGATGAATCAATATTAATCTTAGGCAATAGATCAATGCTACACACATTAAGTTCCAAACCGACATCAATGAGTACATCTAATGCCAATATTGTTAATGTTAACTATGATCATTAGAGGATCTGCTTGTTTCTACACATCTAGGGAAAAAATTATTGCAAATAGAACGTGATATTCAGAAAATCCGCACAAATATGAGCCATCAATGCATTAACATCTGTCGACCTAGTAGAGGTGGGCAAGAGGATCTTTTGTAAGGCTTAGTGGAGCATACCTTGAAAAACCAAGCAGACTGAAGCAATTCCCATAGTGAGATCTTGACAGGAGTAACATGGAGTTGCTCGACAAGATCGTAATCACTAGGTGATTTAGTTGTAGGTTTAGGAGTTGAAGGAAGACTTGGTTGTTTATTCGTTCTATTCTCATAAGTATGGGCTACCACTTTGTAAGAGGGAGCCATAGAAAGATCAAGAGAATCAGTATCAAATGGAACACTATTAATAGAACAAATCCTTTTAGGAGGAGGACTAGCTGGGGTCATATAAATAATAGGTCTCCTAGGCCTTTGAGGGGCAACATAGGCATATATTATATTTACAGACTCATCACAACTAGTGGAATAATTATTTGAAGACATATTCTCAACATCTACCCAAGGAAGATCAAATGTGGAAGGAGATTCAACATTTGCTAATGCATCATCTCTAGAGGAGAGTGCATTGGAATAGAGAAGAGATTCATCATCTCTAGAAGAGAGTGCATTGGAATGAAGAGAAGGTAGAGTAATTTTAAGAAAGGTATCAATGATTTCATCTTCTTGCAAGAAGATATCCTTCAAAGTAGGAGAAATCTCATGATAAGGATCAAAGATACAAAGTGACATTGGAAAATCCAATTCACTACCACATGCATGAAATGGAATATCAATAACATTTTGAATAAGATTAGATACTGAACTCATAAAAAGGGATATTAAATTCATTTTAAAAATAGTAAGCTAAATATAATAAACAATGAATAAACAAGTTAGGTGATCTAAGGCAATCTAGGGGTGACAAAACTAAGAAAAACAAAAAATCCAAATTTTTGGATTTTTTCGGTATTTTCTAGGTTCTAGTAATTTGCATTTTCGGAGGTCTTTGAAGCAAAATTTGGGGTCAAAACTTGCGTAGTCCCTAAAATTTGGCTACTGAAGCCATAGTATTTTAGGGACTAAACTAGTCCTCTTGGAGATCTTTCTAACAGTGTAAACAATTATGAATTTTGAGCACCGAGTCAAAAGTAATGACCCCACAAAGTTGGGGTAAATAAATTCCTAGTTTTTTCAAATATATTGTGATTCATGTAGGGTTCACCAAAATGTAGAGAAGGAGGATTCACTACCCATGAGTCTCTTTATTCCCAAGAGATTCCCAAGGGGTGAACTGCCCTAAAGTACCTCAGGGAATGAAGAGAGAGTTCTAGAATCTGAAAGATTAGGTCATGAAGATTTTCTAGATAAACTGACGAGCTCTTGACCAAAGGACGACAACGCACGTTTGGGATGACAGCGTGGTGCACTGGCATCTCTCTAGCATGCTAGCATCTATACAGACCAGAAAGTGAGTTTATCACAAAAAAATAGCTAAGTGAATACTAGCAATTTGATTGCTAAGAACATACAAAATGTGAGAAAGCAACAAAAAGTAATAGAATTGAAATTAGTAAATGATAGAACTAAAGAGGATAGAGAAAGAAAATTCCCATAGCAACCCAAGTAATGAAGCTTCCAATACGTGAATATATTCAATACCTGCATGCGTAAGATCTGGAGAAAATGTTGGGGTTGTATAGGGGTTTGCCTCAGTCAAACCCCTATTTTGGTGTTCACACCTCCACGGACAGCCAAATAGATAGAGAGAAATGAACAAAGGAGTGATAAAAGCAATCCCTACTCGAGGAGGAGAACCTGTATCACGAAGTAGAGATACAAAAAATAAGAGATGTGTGAAACCCTAGGATGCTCGCAAGCACAAGATAAGGGAGATAAAGCTGCAAGGCTTAAGGAATCCAAAAAGAGCAAGGATTAGAGAGAGATGTGAGAGCTAAGAGAGATACAAAGGGTGTAATGAGAGCTTAAGAGCTTGAGGTTGTCATAGCAAGCTATATGGAGTTGTGCAAGCAAGAGCTGAAGATGAGAAGGCTAGAGCCAAAGCCAGAGAGTAGTTAGAAGCACAAATGAATTGAAAAGATAACTTTTAAGGAGAGAAGAGGAGCAAAAAGAAGCTTCTCGGGCAGTTACAAGGAATTTGAAGCTGTTACCACTGAAAAAAGAAAATGACAAGTGGAAAACATGCTCAAAAATGGTAATTTGAACATCAAAATGTCACAGGATTCTAGCACGGTGCGTAGATATCCGTATGGCATGCTCGTGTCCAGAAACATCGCACTAAAAAACAACACAAGTAGGAAAAGCCCAAGGTTTAATGCAAAGTTGGCGCACAAAGGTAGTTGCTAAAAAAGGATTTTTGAGAATCCTAAGAGGGGAAAAGGCTTATGCAAGGGCTAAAATGAGTCTACACAAGTTCGAAGGGAGTGGACATTAAATTGGATACAAGAATGTATGTGAAATTGAGAGGGGGGAAATTTCATGACATTACAATATGCAACAAATATCTCTCCAAAGGCCGCCTCTCTGAAGATTTTATCTGGACTGCACATTTGGGGGATACACTGGAATGGAAAAATGAGAGAAAATATGATGAAGGAAGCATGATTTATAGTGATACAGAGACAAGTCGGGTTTTAATGAGGATCAAAGTTGAAGGAAAGATATAACAAAGACACTGCTCTATTGAGGGAAGGATATGACTTGGAAAAATTGAGCCTAAATTAGGGCGAGAACATAAGTAAAGAGAAGTGTCTAGAAGAGAATTTCTAAAAGTTTTAAGAGGTATCCCTACCCTAATCCTTTGGAAATATAATGGTACCATTGTGGAGGCAACAAAGCAAGATGAAATCAATCATGAGCTAGAAAAATTGTTGGATAAAGGCTTTTGACTAATGAAAGGAGAAGATTTAATGCTAGTAGAGGAGCTAAACCAAAGAAAGGAAAGAACAAAAGAGGATTCAAAGGAAGAATTGGAGTATGACTTTGAAGAAGGAAAAATTGAAATCATTGAGGAAATGACCATAGAGAAGAGTCAATCCAAGATTAAAGCAAGCCTGATTTGGAGGAAAAAATCCAAAGAGGGAGGAAGACAACTAGGGAAAAGTTAGATATTGCAAGAAATTCCAAGGAGAAAATGAAACTTCAATTAGGGAAGGGTGTTAGCCTTCCTGGGTTTCCATGAAAATCACAAAATGGAATCTTAGAGGCAGTAATGCCTCTAAAAAACAATGCATGATCAAGCACCAAATTGATCAAGCAAGCAGTGATATAATTATTTTGCAAGAGACAAAGATCTCACAAGAGGAGGAAACTATTTTAATGGCTAAATGGAGAAGATGGGAATGCACTATGTTACAACCCCAAGGTGTGTCTAGGGGAATGTGTCTACTATGAAATTCAAGGAATGTGAGTGTGGAACTAGTAGCTTTCAAACTTCACTGGTAGTTGGTCAAAGTAAAGAATTGATGGTTGGAAGAAGAAGCCTATATGGTGAATGTGTATGGCCCCACAATAAAATTGATAAAAGGATTTATGGAACCAGCTAATAGACATAGGACAGTTGCTCCTGAGTAAGAAAATAATCATCATTGGGGACTTCAATGCAACCAGAAACAATATGGAGAAAAAAGGTTGTTCCAATATATTCTCACAAGTTCGAAAGGACTTTCAACAATTTATTTCTATAGTAGGGGCAAGAGACAATGACCAAGAATGGGACATATACATGGACAAACAAAAGGAGATGATTTTCATCAATTGCAAAAATAATTTATAGATTCTTGCTAGTTGGGTATTGGGAGTCAATCCTAGCTATAATTGAGGCTTGGATCATCCCAATGAAAAGCTCAAATCATTATCTAATCCAACTAAAGCTACAACTATATAATTGGCCTCTAAGAAGCCCATTCAAATTCAAAAAATTGTGGCTAAGAGATCCATCTCTAAAAGGAAAAATAGTAGAATGGGGCAATAGATTAGGAAATAGAGGATAAAAAATGTATCACTTCTCAAAGAAACTCAAATATGTTAAAATGTAGTTGAAAGAATAAAACATCTCCCATTTCAAGAACATATTTTAAACAAGTAGGCTGGAAGAAGAGTTGCAGGTGCTAAATGAAGAGATGATTAAGCATGATATGTGTGAGGAAGTATACGACAAGGAAAATCAAATGGCATAAGAATATGTTGAAATAATTTCAAGGGAAGAAATATTGTGGAGGTAGAAATCTTAGAAAACATGGATTAAAGGAGACAAAAACACATTTTTTTCATTTAACCACAAAAGGGAATATAAGCATAAATAAAATCATAGAGATAATAAATAAGGAGGGAGTGAAGCTTCTAAAAAAGAGAGATAAGTGAGGTAGAGGTGGACCATTTTTAAAACCTTTTAAATAAGCCTCCCTAGACCCCTCCCTAGAGAGAGCGAAAATTTTGTGATGCACTCCAAGGAAGATCTCTCAAGAATAGAACTGTCTTAAATAAAGAAGTCACAAAGAGTGAGGTGAGGAAGGAAAATTTCTAGATGGTTAGGGACAAATCCCTTGGCCTAAATGGGTTTCCGACAAGCTTCTTCCAAACCTTTAGGAATATTGTGGGTAAAGACTTAATCACAACATTTGAAGAGTCTAGAAAGAAGGCCACAATTCTTGGAAGTATAAACAACACTTTCATCACTCTAATACCAAAAAAGGTCAAAACTAAAACTTTTGATGATTTTAGACCTATCTCCCTATGCAATAGTACATACAAAATAAGAACAAAATTCAAGGAAAATAGATTAAAAGAGACTCTATCAAGCATCATCTCTAAGCAAAAAAGTGGTTATGTACCAGGTCAATCAATCTTGGAAGGGATCATCATTGTGCATGAGGCCATCCACACCATAACAAAACTCAAGATGGGGAAAATTACGGTCAAACTTGACATTTGAAAGGCATACGATCAGGAGGACAAAAAATTCCTATTGGATGTCATCGAATGATTTGGATTTAGTAAGGAATGGAATGATTAGGTCAAGTGTTGTATTGCCATCCTAAAATTTTCTATTTTGGTCAATGGTACACCTACTATTTTTTCCAAAAAACATGTGGGATAAGATAGGGAGATCCCCTCTCTCCCTTCTTGTTCATCATAATGGTAGAAGCATTAGGAAGGTTCATAAGCAAGGTGGTTGAGAAAGGCTTATGAAAGGGATTCAAAATAGCTCCAAACATAGACCCAATAACACACCAATAATTTGTAGATGATACAATGATTTTCACCTTAGCGTCAAGAAAAGAAAAGAAGCAAGAAAAATCAAGAATGCCATTGAAATTTATTGTAAGGCGTTAGGGAATCTTGTGAATTGGAAAAAATCAAAAGTATTCTTCTTCAATACAAACTTGCAGCTATAAAGAAGCATAGCCAAGATCTTGGGGATGAGAGTGGTGAGGTTACTTGGGAAATTCCTAGGCATACCTCTTTTTGTAGGTATGAATAAGGCAAGCCTTTGGGAGAACCTATTGGAAAAGTGCAATGCAAAGGTTGAAACTTGGAAAGGTAAATGTTTGACTATTGTTGGTTAGATAATTATGCTCAAAGGAGTGATAGCTACAATCCCAAACTATACAATGTCCTATCTACATATGCCAAAAAAATTAAAAGAAGAAATGGTTAAATTGATGTGGAAATTCTTTTGGAATGGAAGTGAGGACAGCAAGAAACTACCTCTACTTTCCCAGGACAAAAATTTATGCCCCAAGGATGTTGGGCATATGGGTCAAAGGAACCTGATATTGATGAATCTTGTACTCAATGCAAAACTAGTATGGAATATGTACATAAAATATCATCAAAATGGGAAAAGATACTACAAGCTAAATATTTAGACAATACAACCCCTAATAGAATCTTGACCGTTTGGGATCCAGCTAGAGGATCAGCCATTTGAACTTCATAATGTCATACAAGGATATAATCACAAATTGCATCACATGGAGTGTGCAATTAGGGGGACAAACTAGATTTTGGGAGGACTCTTCGAACGGTTGTGATGCACTCAAGAATGAATAGCAATTAGAGGAAATCAAAGAGTTTTTAACTCACACATGGTGAGATAAAGTGCTACATGGAAAATATTATGATAGAAGGGAGAGAAAAGTGGCTATGGAAATCCTTAGAAAATATCCTAGCACCTAAATCGTAGAAATCCCACCTAAAGCAAATTATAGATAGCAAGAAATTCATAATTCTTCCTGGGGAAGATGAAATTAAATGGTGAGGGTCCAAGAGTGGTAACTACAGTGTGAAAATTGGATACAAACTAAAGGAGATAGATGAAAAAGAGGATTGGCCAACCCAATTACTTTAGAGCAACAAATGTGTCCCCAAGGTAAGTGTGTTTACATGGATAGCCATCCAAAAATATATTTTGATGAGTGACAAATTGAGCAAGTATGACATCAATGGCCCCCATAGATGTGTGATTGTACAAAGAGGCGGGAGAGGAGGCTGACCACCAATACTTCACAAGGGGTCAACCTTCATGAGCTTGTGGCTCAAAACCCCATCCATTATAATTTGGGAAGTATGAAAAGAGTGCAATAGAAGAATCTTTCAAGACAAGGAAAGGAGCATGGGAGACCTCCTAAAAAAGCTAGAGAACTCAATTATGGAAAATTTCAATAATATGGTAAGAAATCAAAAACTAAAGAATGAAATATTTATTTTCTCAATGGGACGGGAAAATAGGGATGTCACCTAAATCCCACCAAAAGAAGCTTGGGTGAAGATAAACTTTGATGCTGCTTCCTGAAGCAATCTTGGGTAGTCGGAGCAAGATGTGCAATTCGAGACTGCAATGGGAATGTCAGGATGTTTGCAGCCAAGAAATTGGGAAGAGCTACGAATAATGAAGAAAGATACCAAGCGTCCTTGCTTGGCCTAGAGATGGGACAAAAGCTAAATTGCAGAGATATTCACCTAGAAGAGCACTCACTAAACATAGTGAATGCAGTATACGCAATAATCACTCTCTAAACTAATCATTAAGCAAATGGCTCAAACTAATTTACACCCATTTAAGCAATTTTGATAATTACAAAATATCGCATGTTTACTGTGAGGGAAATACCTTGGTCAACAAAGCGGCCAACCTGGCCATTCACATGACATGGCAGACAATATCATTATTATCAGTGGAAGAGTGGCGCAAACTATGAAAGAAGATATACAGGTGATTGCTAACTCGTGCAAACCTTAATATCCATCACAATTTAATTTTATTCACGTAGGGTGAGGTGAGGAAAGTATAATCTTTCCTCGAAAATGATTGTTGCCTTCCTAATAAGGCATCATTTGGATCTCATTTCTAAACTCAGTGGGATGATTATAAGGGCGAGCGATGGACACACCATTATGCTTGAAATCCAAGAAGTGGTAGATGGCCTTTATGGGTGATATCTTTGAGTGACAGTTGAAATTTGTCTTTAAAACCAGCAGAGACATTGTCTTGCATATCATTCAACTGGTGTTGAGCTATAGTTTCATGAATGGAGCATACCATTACCAAGTTAATACAGATATAACATCCATGATGGTGGCGATGCTTTTGGATGCAGGTGAGGAGACAAGCACGGTGGAGAATATTATGGAATATCTGGTCTGGCCAAGGTAGCGGGGGCGGGGTCGCGGCGGTTTGAAGGAGCTACTGTGCAATGTTCGTCTAAGTCATGACACTACAGAGGGGAATTTGGCCAAGGATATCAGACTAATGCCACTCCGCCTGGGTCATGTTCGTAATTTGGGGTCTTGACTTGAATGTGGAATAGAGGCGCTATCATGCTTGAATCGAAATTAATTTCTTGAAGAACCTAGTTAGAGAAATGGAGAATGGAACTATGGATTGGTCTTTTGCACTCATAAACCCTTCTGCATTACATGATTTAGTTGGTGGAAACAACAATGAAAATTGTGCAAGGGATGTTGGGTCAGATGGGGAAGGGTAGGTTTGTCAGGGGATGGTAATCTATGAGCTATTTAAGTATGTAGTAGGGTTTCTATGTCTATTGCAGGACAATGCATATGCATACTGGATGGTTAATATCATAGAAGCCATTTTATTAAAGGCTTCCATTTTGGGTTGGGGTCTGAAAATGAAATGATCATAAATCAGCTTGTAATCCATTTTATGAAATCAATAGAAAAGGGTGTGCCCTATATAACCACTTTTATTGAGTAAAAAATAATAATAGACCAATTTCCAAGAGAAAGAACTAAAAATGTTGATGCATTAACAATTTTTCCTAATACTGTAGAACCCATGATAGAACCAAGTTTGAAGATACATTAGTAGAGTTTATTCCTATCCTTTCAGTCCAAAAAATAATTATTTGAGGATGACAAACATTTTATAATTTATTACTAATTTTTCATTCTTTGAAGTATAGATTATAGATGAGTTAGATAGGGATAATTTTGAGATTGATAATGAAGGAATTTAAAATTTAAAATCAATTATAGACCAAAAGGAATGGTAGAATTAGAAACAATATTTGATGGTATGATTATACGAAATTAAGAAGGGCATGTCCCAATTTAGAAGGTGAAAACATGACGTATTTAATTTTTGATATGAATAAGTAAGATATGTGCTCATATAAATAACATGCACACAAGAAGAAAATGATGGGATAGTTAAAGCTTTAAAATAACATAAAGAAGTGTCGATATTGGCATGGTGTGATGGTTTATAGGTGGCATTGTTGTTCTTGCCACCAAGGTTCAAACCCTGTTGGGGTGGTATTGTTGAATGGTTGTATTCCGGTTCATAGCTCCGGTCAAAAGCGTTTAGCCCTTGAATAAATAAATAAATAAAATAACATAAAGAAGTGATAACTAGGGGATATATCATTTAAGTACTTATGAAACCTCATTTATTACTCACTCCATTCCAATGAATCTAAAATAGCATCAAGTGAACACACTACTAGAACCACTAATTGTGAAGGAGGAGATTTGCTACTCCCAAGTCCTAAGACGAATAGGGTCTAAAGGGAATGAATTTCCCTCGGTCACCTTAATGACACAAACTCAAGTGATAGAAGTTTAAGATGAAAGAAATTGCAAAAGCATACTTAATAAAAAGTTTCTAGAATGTTCATAGATGAGGGACTTTAGGAATCAAAAGAAAAAATTCCAGAGATTTTTGAGACAAGAGGATAATCTATCAACCAAAGGATGTCAGCATCGAAGTAGAAGGACAATGTGACACATTGTCATCTCAAGGATGCATGGGTGTCTCGTACGAAAAAAAAACTAAATCCTTGCACAAAACTCAAAGAATCTACTAATTATTCAAAATCTAAGGTTTGGTTATTCTAATTAATTAAATAGAAAATAGGAATGAAGGTAAATGAAAGGAGAGTGAGATGTAAACTCATAGAAGGTCCTCTACTTTGAATCCTCCCATAAAGAGCTTCACATGAGCAACCTACACACAAAGCGAAAGAGGAAAATTGTTGGGGCTATTTTGGGGAATGCCTTAGTCAACTCTCATTTTTTTGTTTCTAGCTCCACAGAGAGCCAGATAGAGAGAGAGAGTATAAAAGACACAAATTAAAGTATACACAATGAGTGATAAAAGTAAACCCCACGATGGAGGAGAACTCGTATCATGTAATAGACACAATTAGTGATAAAAGAAAACCCCTCGATGGAGAACTCTTATCATGGAATATAGACACAATAAGTATGTTAGCAAATAAATAAGCAAGCAAGAGAGTGTTACCAACAGTTTGTAGCTCCCTCTTAGCTTGATAGATGGGACATTGAGCACTTACAAGATATCTTTGGTTGTTGGTGAGATGTTTTTCCAACAGAGCTTCATCATAGAATCGTGATGTAGAAGAGAAGAGAGGAGATGAGAGAGAGAAAGTTGGAGTGAGAGAGTGAGAATTGTTGCAAATGACAGTGAAAAAGAGGGTTGAGTGAAAAAGAGGGTTTTGTGAAGTTGCATGAGCAGAAAGAGTCGTTACACTTGAGATTCTACGACAATGACACATTTCATGGGAAAAAGCTCCCGAGATTCCTCATTTTTGCTCGTAAAGCTCGGGGATTCTAGCACATCATGCACATGTCTAGGTGTCGTGCAAGCGTCCAACTCACAACTTTGTGAGAAATGAGGTTTTGTACTATTGGCACTTCATCATTTCCCCTTATGGTTTTGGAATCATGAAATTATGACTCATAAGGTCCTTGTCATAAATGCAACTAGGTGCCATAAATGTGGAGGGCCAAATGCACAAGTGTGAAATTGCCACATAGTACAATTTTACAACACTTCATTTTTCCCCCACTTTAGTGAGCTGATTTTTGAGAAAAACCAACTACACTAAAGTAGAAAAGAAAACATTAATGCGAGCTTGAAAATTTGAAAATTTTATGGATTTGCATGCTAAAAAGGATACTCTAGAGACCGTAGAGATCGAGCAAGTGGATATTGATGATGCCCCCAACAATCAATCTCAAGGAGAAACTACAACATCAAATGTGAATTTTCAATCTACAAAATTTAAATTTAGGTCAGCTCAAAAATCAAAAGAAGCTACCATGATGAGAAGAATTCTTAAATAAAATCTAGTGATTCAGAAGAAAAATATGATGAAGAGGTGAGTATATGCCCCCTCCTATTTTTTACCCCGGCTAGGAGGGGTGAAAATATGAAGAATGGAAGGACCACATATGTCAAGATAAAAGGGCCAAAAATGACCTATATATACCTGAGGGGCCTATAGAAGGGTCATTTTCACTATTCAATGTGAGCGAATTGTTAACTTTTGTGAGAGAAAAGTTAGAAAAATGCCTCATAGACGTAATTATGTGAACCCCAAGATCAATAATTTGTGTCATGCCATAGCCGAGGGTGGTGAGGTCAATGAGGTACATGGAATTTAACCCTTTTTTTCATTTTTACGCATATTTTTTGAGATTATTCAATTTTGAAGAAGTTCATGTGTTCAGATGGCATGGAGGCATCTAGACGGCATGTTGTCATATCAATGGCACATTGACAAACTCCAACCGCACTGGAATCTATCATGCACATTGTCATCCAAGCAACATTCATGGTAGTCGACCCCAGACACCAACAATCGCGTAGACGTCTAAGTGGTGCGCCTCTATCCTAGAGGTCAACTAAAAAAAATTGATGTAGAAGTTAGAATTTTTTTGATGTAGATGGATCTATCGTGAAATTTGTTTCCTTTTATAAGATTGTCCTAAGATGTGTGAGCACAGAGGTGGGGATGTGCTTATGATGCTTCGTGATTAGGTCGCACATATGCATCCCGATGACCAAGACCATCTCTAGCATGTGGGTATGTGGTGGGCCTATATGCTTCCAAATTGTTGTACCATCCTCCCATGTCGATGGAACTCATGGAGCATTGGGATGCATGCACTTTCTCTTTCCACCTACCATCAAGAGAGATGATGATCACACTTGAGGACATGTACCAAATCACTAGGTTGCCCATCCACAGACGACAAGTAGCCTATGATGATACATACTCATCTCGAGAGGTCCTAAAGGTATAGCAATATTGCACCAAGCACACATAGCCTAACGACACCACCAACCACATCTACATACGATGGTTTAAGCAAGGACAAGTGGCATTCCCACTTCTTAGGAGGGTGATGGTAGTCATAGTCATCCTCCAAGTCACCATGGATGAGCGAGGCTTGCACGTGCATGGGGGCCTCTTCCATACAATTCACAAGATGGAGCGATGAACCATTGTTGCTTGGGGCATAGTATGCTCACCTACTTATACCATGAGCTAGGGTGATATGTACATTATAAGTATTCTAGCCTTACATCCTGCACGCTCCTATAGGTGTGGGATTTTGCACAAATTACTTGTACTTGTCTAGTCAAGTATTTGGCGCACATATACCCATTGGTATACGATTGGAGATATTGAGATCTTCCTTTCTACTAGTTATAGTTTGATTCTCTATGATCCCATGATGTGAGATGGAGACCTTATAAAGGCATGTCGTGGCCCACAAACAAGTGATATTTATGACATATGTAGCATGTTCGCTACTTGGTAGGGCACACCGACTGTATTATTGTTCCTTATTACTGGCATCGGGTCGCCCGATAGTTTAGGATTTTGTAAACCATCCCCCCGACTCCTCCCACATGTCTGAGTGATGAGGAGTGCGACTAGATCGAGCGATCATCATCCAACCATAGCAAACATCGTTGTTAGGGATGATGGGTCAAACAATGACAATCAACCCCCAATGTTAGCCATCAATGATGTAGGGGTCACCCACAACTTTAGGACTTGGTGGGTGACAACGGGTCCTGCCCCAATTTTCCTGACACATGCCCCCATGAACAATATCAATGCATAGGGTCAGGAAAGAGTAGCAGGAGGAGGAGAGGATCGAGGCAAAAATGGCGACAACCAACAAGCAGAGGCATTGGGAGAAGTAGGAAAAAGACCCAAATAGTGGTGGAGGATTTTTATCACCTCTAACTATTGTCCCAATCTCAGTGGCTCCGCCTTTGGCAGTCATTGTCCCCTCGGCAATAGTAGCAACAGTAGTGGGTGTTGGTCCTAGCATCGCACCCCCTCTGGATTCACACTGGCAAGTCAAGGATCTAGGTATAAGAGTGATTTATGCTATTTCCTTTCAATATTTCATGTTTCAGTTTCATCTCATATATATATATATAGATATATATATATATTCATGATTTTATATATCATCCAGTACTGATAGCATCTACTACTTTGTGGTTGCAATGGACACACTAGGAGTGGATCTCATTCATCGAGCGGTGTATCTCTGAGGTGGCCTCGATTGTGTCAATCTAGGGGAGTGTCCTCGATGCCTACATGTCACCTTCAGTGAGATGACATGCCAACTTATTTGAGTCTATTGCACGATTGAGGACCACATATGAGGAGGCTTGGGTAGAGATCATATAGAGGACTGTTGATGTCACCATTATGATTAGTTAGCAAGATAAACAGGTGTCTCTGCATTTCCCTAATCAAGCAAGATTAGGCCAAGACGCGGGTAGAGAGTGACAAGTGGACACATGATTCCCTACAAAGCTAGCTTGATGACCTCGATGGGAAAGCAGTAGTCATGAGGCCGATTGTGAATCTCAGTTATAGAAAATTCAAGATGTGTTATGACAAGCCCAAGAGCGGGAGGGATGAGTATAAGTGGAGGCTACAAAGTTGTTGGACAAGATTCAAGGACTAAAAGTGAGCTTATAGTGTCAAAGTCATATCAATCATGTATGTCTAGCCCTGATCTCCATCGCCACCAAGACCAAAGGGCTCAAGGAACCAAGCACCAAGGAACTAGAGGCCCATTTTTTATATGTGCCATATTTTTGTAGACCAATGATATTATTTTTTATAGCATTTTTTTAATGTATAGACATATACAAATATAAGGTCACCACATTTTGATATACTGGTACGATACATGTACATGACACACATTTATGTGTGCGTGTGTGTGTGTGTGTGTATATATATGTATGTATGATATTTTTGATCACAAGGTCTTTGAATTTTTTCCCAAGTTTTAAGTTTGAAAATCCATAAATAAATTCTATAGATGAGTTTTCATGAGAAGATGATAACTTCGACAACTTTTTGCAACTTTGACTTCTTTAATCTTTCTCTTCAAAGGATCTTCAATATTTCTTCCACCTAAATCTATAAACACAAATCAAGAGGGAATTTTTTTTTTGGTGAATAGGGATTTTCCTTAGTCAAACCCCATATTAGTAATCAAACCTTGAAATGAAATGAAACATGAAGAGGGAATGAAGAATGAATAAAGCAATTTTACCACTCAAAAAACCCTTGCATAAACCTTGGAATGTAGATCTGCAACTTACATGAAATGGCTTCAATGGATGT